>JAWWMW010055046.1:0-16761 GCA_035048345.1 Echeveria elegans
TTGAAAATGCATGTTAGGTCTAGGACGAACTAGTTAATACAAGGGATTGCTTGACTGCCGATACGATGCATTACATATTATTTACACGATTTCTTTTCTTCTTAATTCTTATTTGTCTACACAAACAAACAAACAAAACCCCCCAAGTTTCCTTTAGTTTTACAAGTGCATAAGGATATTTCAAGTTTGATATAACTCCCTGTGGATTCGACCCCGTGCTTACCAAAATATACTAAGTCATTAGTTGTTGAGCACGCGGAACTATAACTAAACATTTTTGTCGCGCACAGCGACGCGCGGTCAAAAAATTGGCGCCGTTGTCGGGGAGTTAAGTGCCAAGCCTAAATTTCTTTTTTGCACTTTGTATTTCTTTTCTTCTGCCTAAATCCCGAGCATTTTCTGAGGTCGCGCAACATCCAGTCGCGCGCACCATATGACAAAAACTGCTCGTTTCCTATTTGACTTGTTTTCTTTGATACTGTTGTTAGGCATCATAGATGGCAGATAAAAGTGTCAACGGAGACAATTTGGGGAATAACGACATGCCTAATTACCCCATCAATCATAACATGACGCGTGCTCACACCGACCTTCAGCGACAACTCAACCAGTTGCTGGTCGCTGAGGAAAGGAAGCAAGCGCAGGAACGTGCGCAAGCAGAGGTGCAAGCACATGCGCGAGCACTGTCGCTCGCGCATGACCCGAACCGACGGACAATGAAGGACATGGCCGCACTGCTCAGCATAGACCAACCCTGGTGCATCGTCCTTCCTAAGACTTGAAATTTTGAACCAAGGAGTGGTTTGGTTCACCACCTCCCGAAATTTCACAGCATGAGCTGTGAAAACCCGATCAACCACCTCAAGGAGTTCTTAATAATTATTGCAAACATAAAGAATGAATACGAGGATGAAGAACTACTAAAGCTCAAGGCTTTTCCATTCTCCTTGCACGAGCAAGCCTAACACTGGATGATGAGCATCCCAACTGGATCCGTCCGAACAGGGGAGGACTTGCAGAGAAGATTTCTCGACAAGTTCTACCCGGCCGCAAAAGGTTTCAGTCATGAGGTGAGAACTGGCTGCGCCGAAGCAAGGACAGGGAGAGACCTTGTATGACTACTATACAAGGTTCAAGGAGCTCGAGGCCATTTGCTACAATCACGGGCTTCCACAACATGTGCAAATTGAGAACTTCCTGAATGGGCTGGAGCCGATGGAGATGCGCCTGCTGAATGTGTGCGCGCGCAGGAACGTGCGCAATCTGTATCATGAGGAGGTATGGGAGTTGATTAGCGAGAATGCTAATCAAGTCCGATATTCGACCACGTTGGAGAATTCCAACGCACGCATGGCGCAACCCCTGGAGAACCACGATATTAAGGAGCTAAAGCATTACATGCTGAAGCTTATGACCCTACAGACAGCACCGAAGAAGCCGTGTGAGTTTTGGAAGAAGACGGACCACAAGACAGATGAGTGTCCGATAATCACAGGGCAAATAGAGGATGTTGACGGCATATGCGGGTGGAATAACAACACCCGAGAGCCGCAACCACAACCCTACAACCCACCGCACCGAAGGAAAGATGCGCAACAACAACAGTATCACGCGCCACCAAAGCCCACACTAGAAGAAACTGTGGTGCAACTGGCGGATAATTTGCGCAAGAATGACGAGCGCAACTCAAAACGATTTGAGCAATTAGAGACTCAAATATCACAAATCGCTACTTCTGTTAATGAACTGAAACACATTAATGGTATTCCTCCCTCGCAGGTCATTAAAAATCCAAAGCCAAAGGTGAATGTCATACTAACCAGAACAGGAGCTGCGCGAACAGAGGAGCTCGCGCAGAAGGATGCACGAACAGAGTATTGCGCGCAAGTCGCGCACACTGAGAAAAACCAAATCTTCGCGACCAGAGATTCAGAAGAGAGCGATCCTTCTGAAGGTACTTTTGACAGCAACCCAATACCGGACAGTGTGGAGACACCACACTATGAACCGGCTACATCTATAAGCTCGTCGGAAGAAAAGGACGAATTGATGTACGACGCCGAGTCCCGCTTGCGCACACGGTCAGATGACGAGTTTGCGCGCGGAGAAGTGGTTGTCCTGAAGCCACCACCTCAGCATCAGGATCACGGTTCTTTCATACTGGCTGCGGTCATAGGGACGATGCACGCAACCCGATGCTTACTTGACATCGGCGCAGGAAGGAACATATTACCATATGCGATCTATCAAAGAGCCAACCTGCCGCACTTGGAACCGTATGATGGAGAACTCCTATATGGGGACCAAGTCAGAGCTAAGCCGGAAGGGCTATTACAGATGGAAATCCATGTAGACAGGTACCCTATACCGGTGGAGTTCATGGTGGTCAAGACGCCAGAAAGTTTTGGGCACTGTGCGTGAGTAGTGTTGGGAAGACCATTTCTCTCCACCACACATGCCCACTTTAATTTTCAAGCATATACTTGTACTCATAACTTTCGTAACGCCTCACCAACTTTTGATAATCGAGGTCGTTTAGTGCGCAGGAACCCACACAATATAGCGTACAATATCGAGCAGAGCAATGCCCAAGGGTAAGCGTTAACCTACGAGTGGGGCGACTACGCACAAGGCCACCGTAACGTGTCAAAGGTATCGTCAAGCCAACGACGTTAAACAAGTGCACTTGGCGGGAGGTAACCCGTCGATTTTTATTTTTTATCATTTTTTTATTTTTTATTTTTTCGGTTTAAATAAATGGAAATAACATGCAATATGAAAATAAGAATCATGGAGTTAAAACGCATAAAAATACGAAAGTTAGGATGATTATAGAGGCAAACACATAAAAAATCTAAAATTCTCACCTTGTCACAAAACCCTAGCCCTATATAAACTTCATCTTCTTCATTCTTCTCACCCACACACCCATCTCTCTACATACCAAAACAAAAATCGAGTTGTGCAATTCTTCGCCGAATCGGACGCGTGAGCTACGATATGAAGCGCGAGCACGCAAGGATCACAAAGGTAACAAGCTCAACTCGTAATTTCATCATTTCGATTGAGAAATTGGTACTTGTGTGTGGGGCGTTCGAGTGTGTGAAGTTTGTAGTGGGAATTGATTGTGAATTTGAGTTTGCACAAGGGTAAGGAACGATTTGTGTGAAAATCGCGCAATGATTTCACCATTTCTGAATTTGTGCAGTGTTGACCGACATTGACCGAACAGAGGTGACCGAAATTCGCCCGGAAATGTTTGAGTTTTTTTGTGAAAAAAAATGAATCCGGCTGATAATCAATGAGACAATGAGGATTTTGAGGTGAAACTATGGTCGTTTCACGAGCAGGGCGTGCTGCCTAGCGTCTTTGCGGACGAGGACTTCTTGCACGAGGTAGGACTGCTCGCGCAAGTGGAGCTCGCGCTCGAGGAGTCCGGCTGGAAGGACTTGATGTACCTCTCGTGCGACACCAATGAGGAGGATACTTTCAAGTTCCTCGCATCACTGGAGTGGCCAGGGAAGTACCTGCGATATAGGCACCGTGGGGTGTACTATGAGGTCACCAGACGACACCTCAAGAGCGCGTTTGGATGGACCACTGGCGCAACCAATGATGAGGACCCACATAACGAGGACGCGGCGTGGAGTGCCCTCACGTAGAGCAACAAGAAGTTTCGACCGGGAAGGTCACTTGGTTCCGAGATTCGTGAGCCGAGGTTCTACTACCTTCACCGCCTCTTCTCGCACACTGTTCTTGCGAGGCATCACGGGTCGCAGAGGCTCGGAGTACTGGATATGACCATCATGAAGGGCCTAATCTTTGGGTTCAAAGTCAAGTTTGGACGCGCCATTGCGGACCACTGGACGAAGATTCGACCGACTGGTAAGGTCACCGTGGGAGGAATGATCACTTATTTCCTCCGCGCGCTACACGGTACGGACCACTTGGAGGGTCAAATCGTGATCCAGTCAGAATTCCTCACTCGGGCCAAGATGATTAAAATAAAGGGAATTCGAGAGTCCAACGGGGAACTCGAATGGTGCTATGAGGGATATGTGGTGATGCCCATAGGTAGGGGCATACCACTAGAAGAGGATGATGAGGAGGCGCAAGAGGCCGCGCAAGCAGGATGGGTGTCGTCACCAGCGCAACCCAGAAGAACTCGTGCATTTGTGCGCGAGCAAGTGCAGCTGTCTACACGAACACGCAATCAGGGGGAAGTCCTGCACAAGCTGAGCGTGCGCAAGAAGAAGAGTTCGCGCAAGATGCCGCATACCCATGGATGGACCCAGAATACCAGAGGCGCTGGATGTTTAACTAAGAAAGGGTGATGGACTACTACACTCCAGCTCAAGTTGACAGGAACATCGAGCCGCCAGCTAAATGGATGCCGGGTATGCCGATCCCTTTTGACTTGCGGATCAATGACGATGAGCCTGAGACCTCTCACTCCCCTAACTACTAGAATGCCTTAGTAATTCCCTAGTTCCCCTATTTCTTAAACCTTTATCTTGTTAACTTGGAACTTGTTGTCTCGTATGCTTAAAACTTTGTAACAACTTTTAAACTCCGACCTATCTATTTCCGTATGCATGTATTAGTTAGAATTGCTACTGTTGACATTCTTGTACATTACTTGTTTTATGTCGTGAGGACACGACACGATTTAAGTGTGTGTGTGGGGGGGGGGGAGTCAGCATGCACAATCAGAGTCAGGTCGCGCAGAGTCTCTACGCACGCAAAGGTAAGTCAAGCTCTTGTGAAATATTTTAAAAATTTGTAAACAAAACATGAGGAAGATAAGCAGAATAACGAGCAGTATTAGTTATGTTCAAACAGACTTGATATTATAACATATTTGTCATACTATAATTTAATGTTGTCATCAAATTCACTTATGTCAAGGATGAGTAATTTTTTCAAAATTTTCTTTTTACTTTTCTTCGGAATACCACGTGGATGTGTAGTTGACAGAAAAGTCAATAGAGGTTTGATCAAGTGTCCAAAGTTTCGAATACTCATAGTTCATGGTTAAATGGAAATCGTGGAAGTTGACACTTTGCAATCTAAAGGAAATAAAGAGTAGCTCGGTCACGTAAAAGTCAAAGACGAAATCCCAAAGCATGGCGAGACAGGAAAATAGACTGTCTTCTCTCAAGTAATCGGGAAAGGGTGAGCGGTTGCAAATGCCTAGCCAGACTCGCGCAGAACGATGGGAGAGAGCGGGATGTTGTTCCGTAGCTGTTATTCGGAGGCTATGATTGGAACCGTTCAGATCCATAGCCGAGATTAGGAGAGTCTTCGGCTAAAGTGCGGATGCGCAAATCCATACCCCGAGGCTAGGTGACTGGTTATCCGCATGGAGGGTCATAGCGCCACGTGGATATGATGGAGGCAACACTTTGCCGAGACATTTTACAGACCCTGCGTTATTCTATCTGCACCAGCTTCTGAGCAAGACAGTGTTAGCTCGGAAAAATATGGATAAGGTGGGTCAGCTGGAGATGGGTGTGCTGACAAGCATTTGGTCCTGAGGACCAACAGTCCCATTGCCTGTGATGCATGGTGACTTATTTTCTGAGACAGCGCCATCACCCGCCAGCAACTCCTGGACACACGATTATTGGAGGTCGACTAGCCGACCACCGGTGGTTCCGACACAGATGTCACATGCACAAGACTTTGGAAGGGGAGATAGAGTGGATCTATTTACGTGACGTAGCTTTGAGACCATCAGCACCAGCCAGTCGTCCAGTGGGTAGACCACCAGGTGGCAGAGGACGTCAGGGCCATGGACGGGGGTTAGCCATCAATGAGCCACAACCAGAGGTGGACAAGGACTCGGAGTCAGAGCTAGAGGCGGCACAATAGGGGCAGTCGAATTATTATGGTCTTGCCATGAGGGATATGTTGTTTAACGGCACTCGTGCCAATTTGTTTGCAGGGCAGCAATTCCAGCACCCCCATGATGGAACTTTGGAGATCCCATTCCGCCAGAGTACCTGCCATAGTAGCTTTGCACAAACATAGCGGAGTATCTTGTATTGCATCATTCTTTTATCATTGTGTTGAGTCTGTTTCATTTAGTCTTGCATGACTCTCATTTCATCTTTTGGATTTGACCGTGGGGGCACGGTTTTGTTTAGAAGTGTGGGGTGGAGAGTTAGTCGAGTCAGTTAGCGTCAGCACATAGTAGCGTAAAATTTTTCGTTTTGTATGAGTGATCAACTGTATGAACTAAATGTAATATCATGATTTGTATGCGCGTATGATATACTGGATATGATATGATTGAGTGGACTTAAATGTTACTTTGAATTGAGATATCACGGGATGTGAAGTTGATAGAAATGTTCTAGTGGGACATGGTATTCGTTTGAAGGTTCAATTGATCATGTACACGTACACACTGAATTTGTGTAGGTTGACGCTCTGAGTTATGAGGATGAGTTTTTTAAAGTTTGGAAAAAGTTGAATGCTTCATCCTCGAATGAGAGTGGTGGGTCGAGAAAACAGACCCACCTACTTCTGAGTCGTAGTAGCCAGAAAGGGGTAAGCGGATGAAACATCTAGCCCAACTTGTGCAGAACCGGCGAGGAGGTAGAGAGGGTTGCGTTCCACAGCTGCTATTCGGAGGCTTTGACTGGACTGGGCCAGGCTAATGGAAAAGACATGCAATTTACATCAGTGAAAAGTGCTGAATTCAAAATTATATCGATGTGAAAAAGAGAAAAGTAGAAAAGCAATCGAGTAATGTGAAGTCGTTAGACAAAGCAAAACCAAATAGTTACACAAGTTGTCCTATAAGAAGAAATTCAGCTAGAAGGATTTCAGGAAACGGATACGGATAGCTCGGATACCTCACGTATTAGAGAAACCAACTTTAGTGTGGAAACGTACGTGTGATTTTGAACTGAAAGAGGGTGCCTGGAGTCCGGATAGAACTATCTCCGAGTCATCCAAATCAATCCATTTCAAATTGGGGTACCTGAACGCACGTCGCTGTACGCGTCAAATTTGTATTTATAGTACCTGCTAAGCACTCAGTAAGCGGTAAGCAGGGTCGAACCCACAGGAGAACGGTTGGTTGAGTCCGTTTATGGCTACTACTAAATTAATTCCTAAATTGGAGGCGTTTTTGTAAGATTTTTTTGTCACAGAGCAATAATAAATAAAAAAAAGTTTAACAATAATGAGAAAAGTCAGCTCAGGGAATCAATCAAGCTACTAGTAATCCTCGATAACTATTTGTCATGCAAGCTTAAATTATTACAGCAGCTCTCGCTAAAGAAATTACTTACGCACACTCGCTAAAGTAATACGCTACCTGTCCAAATCAGATAATCTCGCTAAAGAATTACCCAATTTTATAAGTTCAATTCACTATTACCTGCTAGTGTATCAAGCAAATATAACAGTCACTATCCTAACTTATCGCAATACTTCCACCGCCAGGCTTTGCTACTAAAATTAATTATTCTAGTGTCATTTAATAACCTCTATTCAGTTTCACCGCTAGGCTACGCTCAACAAATAATTAAAGCATGTAATACAACACAAGGACAGGAGAAATAATTCAATACATGTAATTAAATAAGTACGTGTATCATACTATAATGTTGCACTCACAATTCCCGAAACTGAAAACAAGTTTAGCTACTAAATTGCATTGTAATTAAATAACAAATTGGGTTGTTGAACAAGAGTGTACTGAACAATGATGAAAGCGATAGCAGAATGAAACTCCAAGCCTAAGGTTGTCAGTCTCCAGCAAGGGTTTCCGGCTTCTGATGATAGTTTGAGAGTGTCAAATTGCGAACCCTTATTCTGTAGCTCTAGGCTTCTATTTATAGTTCCGGGTTGGGCTTGGACGGGTAGGAATTCTATTTGGATCAGAAAAGAACTTCCCTTCAATGAATTCCTGTGTGATGATGTCAGCATGATGTCACCCGATACGGCACGCGGACCTCTTCTGCATTTCCATACGCGGACCTCTTAACAATTTTGATAATTCTTCATATGTCCGCGTACTGGTCCGCATGATCCTCGGACCAAAAAAGCATTGTACGCGGACCTCCAAAGCATTTCCAGTAATTCGTCACAGGTCCGCTTCCATGTCCGCGTGTGCCCTTTTCCTTTACTCCGCTTCCTGCATTCGAAGTTCCGCGCCCTTCAATAAGCTCCATTTACGTCATTTCGCTTCCATGTAGTCTAAATATACCTGCGCAATTAAACACTACCCAAGAGTAACATTTTATCACAAAGACACAATTAAAATGCGGGAATTAGCGACTTTACAGAGCGTATTTATACGCTCTCTCAAACCACCCCACACTTATCCTTGTTTGTCCCGAACAATTATAAGTTTCAGACCCACACTCGCAAAATGCACGTACTAGTATAATATGCAAGACGTCTAACTATGTAATCCCTTCAATGTCTACACACAATCCATACCAAATGACATTCAACAAAATGAACAACTAATACATGATACCTTAAACCGAAATGGATATATTTGGATGACTCGAAGATAGTTCTTTCTGGACTCCAGGCTTCGTCTTTCAGTTCAAAATCACACGTACGTTTCCACACTAAAGTTGCTTTCTCTGACACGTGAGATATCCGAGCTAATCAGATTTGTTTCTTGAAATTCTTCGAGCTGAAGAATTCTTGTTGGACAGCATATGTAACCATCTAGCTTTGCTTTGTCTAACGACTTCGTATTACTCGATTGCTTTTCTCTTTTCTGTTTTTCACATCGATATATATTTTTCTTTTAAATTCAACACTTTTCACTGATGTAAATTGCTTGTCCTTTTATTTTATCTGAACTGTTCCAGTCATAGCCTCAGAATAGCAGCTAAGGAACGCATCCCTCTCTACCTCCTTGCCAGTTCTACACAAGTCGGGCTAGACGTTTCATCCGCTTACCCCTTCCTGGCTACTACGACTTAGAAGTAGACCAGTCTGTTTTCCCGACCCACCACTCTCATTCGAGGGTGGAGCATTCAACTTTTCCAAAATTTCAAAAAAAACTTATCCTCATAACTCGGAGCGTTAACCTCCACATACTCACTGTGTACGTGTACGTGATCAATTGAACCTGCAAACAAGTGCCATGTCCCTCTAGAACATTTCTATCAACTTCACATCCTGTGATATCTCAATTCAAAGTAACATGTAATATCCATTCATTCATATCATATCATCTAGTACATCCTACGTACAAACAAATCAGGATATTACATATCGTCTAGTAGCCGACAGCTGCCTCCTCTATGTGACGTCCCTGTTGGAACCAAGTGTAGTCCGCCCTCAACCCATACATAGTGGTATGACCCTCCACTTCAGGTGACTGGTGCAGCTGTCTCAATAGGTATGTAACCATACCTCCACAGGATATTGATTATTCGTCCGAAGGTTCGACAGATGCTTACAGAAATAGTGTCCCCGGTGGACAACCTTCCCTCGCTTCAGCATAACGAGTACACTCATCTCCAACTGTCCCACCTTATCCACATTCTTCCGTGTGAATAAGGTCTTGCTTAGAATCTGATGCAAGGAAAAGAGAGTCGGGTCAGTGAAGTCCATCGGAGAGTTGTTTCCTCTGTTGTAATCCGTCGGGCTATGATATTCCATGTAGTATACCACCTCCCCAACTCCGGGGTGTGGATCTCTCCACTAGCTGGCCGATCGAATACCGCTCTCAGCTGTGCCATGGTGCACTCTCGGGGCACGCTACTGTGTCTCTATGAAAAGCCTTGAACCTTTCGACTCCCCAGTTAGTTGAATGTAGCCATAAACTCTGATGTGTCTTCCACATCAGCCTCACTGTACAAAGTCAGCAGCCCAGGCCATCCGCTGACCGTCAACAATCCCGTCACACTGTCCAGGATACCGCTCAGCTCTAGCACCTCACGGTCCACCCATATCGGTTGATAGTGCTTTCGGCTGCGAAATCCATCAATGGCTTGCCTCCTCTGCTCTGCTACACTCAACCTAGGCTGTGCTACACGGCCTCTGACTCGACGGCTCATTTCTGCAAAACTGGTCGATACGGTCAATCTGAGTCAACTCTGGTCAACGATCGTATGCAGACCGGTTTTGAAATAAAGCACGCGGACCTCTAAAGAATTTACAGAAATTTTCCAGACGTCCGCGTAGGGCTCCGAACACTCTTCTGTCGGATTCCGGCGACTTCCGGCCAATTCTCAGTCAATTTCCTGCAATCTAAGCGCAATACACAATACAACACCTACTATATCTGTTTCAACCTTCAATTCAACCCAATTACTCCAAAACTCCACAAATTATTCCGACTAAAACCAAACTCAAAAAAATCATTTGATTCAATTGAAAAATCCAACACACGGATTACCTCAGAGTCGATTGTCGGCGTTCATGATGGAGCTGCGGTGCGGCGTTGTCGGTGGTCGGCTGTGGACTGGTAATCGACGGGTTAAGGGTGGCGGTACGGCGGAAACGAATTAGAGAAACCCTAATTCGTTTTTCTCTTTTTCTCCACCGCTCGAACGAAATGACACCGTCCGGATTTACCATCACGCAGACCTCTCTTAAGTTTACACACACAGACGTCTTAATGATTTTCGCAAATGGTAAATGGGTCCGCTTACATGTCCGCGTGATCCACTGAGCAAAAACGGATTGTACGCAGAGTGGTACGCGGACAAGGAAACTTCCTTGATAGTCTGTGTATGGGTCCGCGTAGTGCCTTGTACCTGTGAATTTTCACCAGAAAACTCGAAAAAGTACCCGTCATCGCATCAACTCAACATGACTCGAAAATTATAACAAAACTAAGCATGACTCAACTAAAAAAAATTATACTTACGAACTCAGGCTGCCTCCCGAAAAGCACGCTTGTTTAACGTCGTTGGCTCGACGGATGTGCGCCTCATTCTTCAATTGTTGGTGCAGCCAGTTCGAACACTTCGTCTGGGGGAATCACTTCTCTGTAGTAGAGCTTGACTCTTTGTCCATTCACCACAAACTTCTCCCCAGTTTGCTGCTTTTAAATTTCCAATGCTCCGTTGTTGAATACCTTTGTAACTGTGTATGGACCTGTCCAACGAGAGCGAAATTTGCCAGGCATCAGTTTCAAACGTGAAGAAAATAAAAGTACCTGCTGCCCGACTTCGAATGAACGTCGAAGGATATATTTATCATGGTACATCTTCGTCCACGTCTTGTACTCTAATTGGCTCTCATAAGCCTCCAGATGCAGCTCTTCTAGTTCATTTAGTTGTAGCTGTCTTTCTTTTCCTGCACTCACCAAATCAAAGTTACATGATTTAATAGTCCAATACGTTTTGTGTTCTACCTCAACTGGTAAATGGCAGGCTTTCTCGTAAACTAGATGGAATGGTGTAGTCCCAATAGGTGTTTTGTAGGCAGTCCTATATGTCCATAGAGCTTCGTCCAACCTGTTGGACCAGTCTTTCCTTGAAGGTTTCACCATCTTCTTCAATGTTGACTTTATTTCTCTGTTAGAGATTTCTGCTTGTCCATTGGTTTGCGGATGGTAAGATGTAGAGACACGGTGATGCACTCCAAAATGCTTGAACACCGCTGCAACTGAACGATTACAGAAATGTGACCCCTGGTCACTTATCACTGCCTTCGGCACTCCATACCTACAAAATATGTTAGTGCGCAGGAAATCAACGACAACCTTACCGTCGTCGGACCGGACAACTTTTGCTTTTACCCACTTTGACACATAATCCACTGCAACTAAAATATACTGAAAACCAAAAGATGCAGAAAATGGTCCCATAAAGTCAATGCCTCATATGTCAAATACTTCATCAACTACTATTGGGTTTTGAGGCATCTCATTTCTAGCAGAAATATTTCCTACCCTTTGGCACCTATCACAGTTTCTACAATGAATATGTGCATCACCAAATACCCTAGGCCAATAAAATCCACTCTCTAAAATTTTACGTGCAGTCCTACTAGGGCCAAAGTGTCCACCACATGCATGCTCATGACAGAAAGATAAAACATATTGAATTTCATGGTCAGGCACACACCATCTAACAAGCCTATCGGCACCTACTTTCCACAAATATGGGTCATCCCATATATAATAACGCGCATCATGTCTAAGTTTCGACTTTTGCGCCTTATTAAAAGAATGCGGATACTTACCTGCTACCAGGTAGTTAACTATATTAGCGTACCATGGTGCCTTTGCTTGTATGGCGAAGACTTGCTCATCTGGAACTGAGTCTTTTATAGCTTCAGACTCGTCTTCGCTTTGGATCCTGCTGAAATGGTCGGCTACCGTATTCTCTATCACTTTCTTATCCTTGATGTCCACATCAAACTCCTAGAGCAGTAAAATCCATCTAATCAATCTCGGCTTTGACTCCTTCTTGGTCATTAAATACCTAATTGATGCATGATCTGAAAACACCACAGCCTTGGAACCAAGTAAATAAGAACGGAATTTATCTAGAGCAAATACAATAGCTAACAGTTCTTTTTTAGTAGTGGAGTAATTCTTTTGAGCTACATCTAGAGTTCTAGACGCATAGTATATCACCACTGGTTTCTTGTCCCTTCTTTGACCAAGGACTGCACCCACCGCAAAGTCACTTGCATAGCACATTACCTCAAAAGGTTGGGTCCAATCCGGTGCTTGAATAATGGGTGCGCTCGTTAGGGCGTCGCGCAGCTTGTCAAAAGCTTCCTTGCAGTCCGCGGTAAACTCAAAGAGCACATCTTTCTGCAGTAGACGTGATAATGACAGTGACACCTTTGAGAAGTCCTTCACGAACCTGCGATAAAAGCCTGCATGTCCTAAGAAAAAACTTGACACCACGCTGGTCAATAGGATAAGGCAACTTACGAATTACATCAACTTTAGCTTTATCAACTTCAATGCCATTTGCAGAAACAATGCCGCCTAAAATCACACCATGAGTGACCATAAAATGACATTTCTCGTAATTAAGCACCAGATTTTTCTCAACGCAACGTGCAAGTACTTTCTCTAGACTACTTAGACATTCATCAAACGAATTACCGTAGACAGTAAAATCATCCATGAATACTTCAACACAGTCATTTAGCAAATCTGAAAATATACTCATGACTACACGCTGAAAGGTACCTGGTGCGTTGCATAACCCAAATGACATACGGTGGAATGCAAAAGTACCTACCGGACTTGTAAAGGTAGTTTTTTCCTGATCTTCCAGTGCTAATGGAATCTTATTATATCCTGAATAACTGTCAAGAAAACAAAAATAAGACTTACACGCAAGCCTATCTAACATTTGGTCAATGAATGACAAAGGAAAATGGTCCTTTCGCGTAGCTGCATTTAACTTCCTATAGTCAATGCACATGCGCCATCCATTCTGAATTCTTTTAGGCACAAGCTCCCCTTTGTCATTCTTCTCAACTGTAATCCCTGTCTTCTTGGGCACCATATGCACAGGGCTCACCCATTCGCTATCCGAGATGAGATAAATCACTTCTGCGTCTTGCAACTTCTGCACCTCCTTCTTGACAACCTTCAACATCATAGGATTCAATCTACGCTGAGGTTGTTTAACTGGTCTCGCGCCATCCTCCAACAGTATGCGGTGCACGCATATAATTGGGCTTAACCCCTTAATGTCTGCTATTGTCCATCCAATAGTTGTCTTGTGGCTCTCTAAGACCGGTTTTAGTCGCGCTTCTTGCTCTATTTCCAGTCCTTTTTTTATGATAACTGACAATGTTTCTCCTTTGCCTAGGAATATGTATTTCAAGTGCTCTGGCAGAGGCTTTATTTCTATTTCTGGAGCCTGGACAATAGACGGTACAAGTTTTGTAGTTGCACATGACTTTACTACATTTGAATCATACCTTCCCGTCCGAGGTGATGTCTCCTCTAACCACTCGTAAGCTTCTCCTACATCATGAAGAAAGCTTTCTGATGATTCTCTCTGCTGTCCACGCTTTCTCCTGTGTAGAGCTCCAAGGCATCCTCGCTACTTGGAATATCCGTTTCACATGGTGCGTCTTCCACGTCTACCATGTGTATTCCTGCAAAATCAGATGGGTAACGCATAGAATCATACACAATAAACGTTACCATTTTTCCATTCACCTCCATAGATAACGTCCCTGTATATGAATTTTAGTTCTTGCTGTCATCATGAAGGGGCGTCCAAGCAGGACTTGCACGTCATCACCATCCTCAACTTCGCTCTTAAGCACATAAAAATCTGTAAGAAACAACAAATCTTTTACACGTACCATAACATCGACTAAGACACCTTCCGGTTTCGTATAAGATCTATTTGCGAGTTGCACGATTAAATATGACTTTTGCAAGGGACCCATTTGTAGGGCACGATATAGCGAGTATGGGATTATATTAATAGCAGAGCCTATGTCTAGCATGCACTTATCTAATCTAGCTTTGCCAATCACGCAAGAAAAAAGAAATGGACCTCGGTCCTCACACTTATCGCCTACATTGCAATTTAGTACCACAAAAACATTCTTTTTAAGACATACCTGCTCAGTCTTCGATCCTCCCCTACGCGTAGTACATAATTCTTTTAAAAATTTGGCGTACCTGGATATTTGTTGAATAGCATCCAATAGAGGAATCAAAATTTCAACCTTACTGAAAAGTTCTAACAGGTCTTTATCTGATGCTGGGCTCTTCTTAGGCTTCCTTAACTAATTCGGGAAAGGTAAAGATGGAGAGGAAATAGCGGAAAGGGAATCTGGCTTTTCGTGGCACGCGGACTCCCCCTTCTCCAAGTACGCGGACCTCTCTGTAGTTTCCGGCAAACTTTGTTCCTTTCGATCTTTTCCACCCTCTTCTAAGCTCTTCCCACTGCGCAGTGTGATGGCATTCACCCCACCCTTGGGGTTTGGCACAGTCTATGACGGCAGCTTTCCCTTTTCAGTTTTCAGCTCAGTCATATCGGTGTTGAGCTGTGTTATCTGCTTAGTCGTAATCTCGACGTGGTTATCCAACTTTTTACCCATTGCTTCTACGGCTCTACTCAGTGCTTCAATCTGATTGCCCAACTGTTTAATAGCGTCCTCCAATGACCGATCCTGAGGTGCATTTTCGTGTCCTGCCTGATTCTGCTGATTCTGCTGTTGATTTTGGTAATTTTGTCTCTAATGAGGAGGCTGATATGGTTGTTGCTGCTGCTGGTTCTGCTGATTCGGGAAGCCTCCTTGCTTCCAGCTGTAACCATTTGTCGCTAGTCCATACTTGGGTGCCTGGTTGTTGGAGTGCTGAAATCCTCCAATAGCGTTTACATCAGCCTGATTGTCCGTGTGGAATGAGGGGCACTCATCAGTCCTATGGGTGGTCATGTTACATTGCTCGCAAGGCTTAGCTCCATTCCCTTGCGCAACCATCATCATGCGCATCATCTCGCGCATCTCCTTCATCTCCTCCGCCAACTGACTGTTACCGGCCTCCACTTGCGACACATTTCTGGTTCTGCTGTTCTCCTCTCTGCGTGCTAGTGTCTCAGTGAACCTGGTGCTTTCAGCTGTCTCCCGAATCAAGGCTCTAACTTCTTCTGGAGCTAAATTCATCACAGAGCCACTGATGAACGTATTTATATGATCCATTAAGTCAGTAATTTCCATATTTTAAGTATATTTACGTTATGAAATATTACGTTTTGGTAGTGTTTCATTGCGCATGTATAAAAAGACCACATGAAATCAATGTGCCATTAATCAAGCTCATTTTGAAGCACACTGAGGTTGTGTCGCTTGTGTCGATTGGAATGATATGACTGACACAAGCACAGCATGCCCTATATATACACTGTGGTTGTGTCGCCCATGTCTTCTGGAACGACATGACCGACACAAGCACAACAAGGCATTCCAACACACTTTGCCCGTATCGTTCGTGTCGCACAGAATGACCTAACTGACACGAGCAGATCACGCGGACTTCAAGCGATTTTCCTACGCGGACTCTAAAGGATTTTCTCGAAATTCCTTAAGGTCTGCATACTAAAATCCTCCAGAGTCCGCATACAACGTTCCGGCCCAGCCCAAATGTCGCCCTAGCTCAAAAATAAAAAGCAGCGTGCAAAAAAAATTGAGAAAAGAGGCAACGACTGCACAAAAAAAGCAGCAGCGGCTGCGCAGAAAAAGAAGACGATGGCTATTGGGAAATCAAGAACGGCTGCACAAGAATCAAGGATGCCTTTTGAAGAATCAAGAATCAAAATTCAGCATAAAAGGGGGAAGAACCATACACACCACAGAGGGATTTTTGACTGGATCCGGGGTGACACCAATCCATCAATTTTCACACACCACCATCATCACCAGCCAAAACCCTAATCATCAGAAAAAGCAAATTGGAGTTTGGAAAGCTTCCTAGAGCGAATTGGAGGAGTAGTGACAGCTTTTCCGATACGCTTCTAGTCAGTAATTGTATTTCCTTCCTTTTCAAAATTGTTGTTATAATTCTCTGCTTCGATTTGTAAAACATTCATGGAGTCAATCAAATACTCTTGTTTCGTAAATATGACTTGCCGTAGCTAATTTTATATCCGTTTCGGGCATGTGAGTGTGACTGATTAATATATGATTCGTACATGATTTAATACCTGGTGAATCATCTCTGTTTTCTTTGAGCTTGAATAAATATTGTGATTGACTGTTGTTAGAAGCCTAGCGGTGAAAGGCAATAGAAATTATTATATTACGTGTAGGTATTGCATGATAGTAGTTAAG
>JAWWMW010055259.1:0-16755 GCA_035048345.1 Echeveria elegans
AGGGTGTCATAGCTCCAATTCACTAGAGTAGGTCTTGTTGCGAACGTTACCTGAGTGTAAGTGTTGTAAAAGACTACATTTGATATTAGTGAATTATTCCACCGGGCTTGTGGAGAAAAGCCCCGCGGACTAAGCCTTAAAGGAGTCGAACCGGGTAACAAATTGCTGTGTCTTTACTTTACGCATATTTGACCCCTTCGACATAGATGTGACAGGACCAACAATAACTGAATCTAACAGATAAATGGAGCGGACTGAATTTTAACTACAAATGGATCACAGCTGAAGAAAAAAGGAAGAAAATGCAAGAGAGGAGCAAATCAAGAAAGGGGAAAAACCATCAACATCAGCAACAGCAACTGCGAAATGCGGCAGCTGGGGCACAAGAGTGACACACAGAAGAGTTTATAAAGCAACAACTTATCATATGATTGGGGGTTCGTGGGTATAAAAACAGACAGAGGATGATGGTATGGCATATCTTACCTGTTAGTAGCAAGCAGTTGTAATTGCGAAATTCATATTACCAAATATAATAGCGAGTCTCGTGCAAAACCATTGTTTCTATGTTTAGGTTACAAGCACGTTCCTGCAATTTGCGAACCATCTTCATCCAATTATGTACTCTGTTTCTTTTGTTCCAAGTAATGCATGCACAAACAGATATACTCTCTACAGAGTAAGCCAGTGTGTGTGACTTTGAGGAAGGGTAGAGTAGATTCGCCTATAATAACGTCAGCACGGGTTTAACAGCCAAACCCTTGTCGGATCAAATAAAGAAGATGCTTTTATTAACTTGAAAAATAACTAACAATGACCTCATACTTTTACGTAAGAGAAGGCAAAGGCCTCAACTATTAGAACATTAAATCACTACCTTGATAACTCTTAGGAAGCAAATCCATCTCCATGAATGTAAGAACAACTTTGATATTTCCTTTCCTAGTGGCTCAGGCTGATGGACTCCAAAAATAGTTCTAGACCTATCAAAAGCTTCAATTTCCAATGGCCTTTTCTATTAATCAAGTCAGCTATGTGTCCTTGGTTCCTTAATGGACCATCTCCCATGCACAAGCATAAATGGATATATTATATTTTTTAAAGCTTTCTGGTCGAACTATATAGTCACAATATTTTATTTAAATATAAAATAAAGAAAATATATAATTTCTTCTGAAATTGTATGGACTTCCTCTATTTGGTCATATGATTCGATTGACTTGACTTTGTGTGTAGTGTTGTTTTCTTAATGATGATGACCTGATCCCACCTCCATGTTGTTTGTTGTCAATGAGGGTCTTTATGACTTAATCACATTATTGTTATTTGATGCCAGTGAGAGTCTTGATGAGTTGGTCGCACCTCCCTGTTGCTTGATATCAGAGAAGGTCTTATTAATTGGTCCCCACCTCATTGTTGCTTGATGTCAGAAAGGGTCTTGATTACTTGGTCCCACCTCATTTTTGTTTGATGTAAGCGACGATCTTGATGATTTGATCTCACATGAACAAAGATCAGAACACTAATGAGGCTAACATTGAGCTAGAGTTTCTACAGAGCGCTCATTCTCTCCTCTTAATGATGAATTATGAGAATGAAGAGCTCTCTATTTATAGAAAAACTAGTGGGTTCGTAGTGCTGACTTGTTGTGCAAGTTAGGCTTGACTTGTCCTGCAAATTGGGCATGACTTGTTCTACAAGACGGTTTATGGCGCACAAAATTCATTTAATAGTTAAATTGTAAGAGCATCACATACTTTTTACGTAAGAGCATCACATACTTTTTACGTTTGCCCTTATGTTGGTATCCAACTTGGCAAATGACAGCTAGCTTCTTTGCTTCTTGACATGAAGTAAGCGATTTTGAGGCTTCCAAGGTTCAGATGAGCGTTCGTGTGCTTTTGTATTGGGCGCCTTACTATCTTCTTCAAGTGTTTGCTGTTGTGACTTTTTAGTGGGCACAACTTCAATTTTTAGCGATTTTGTTTCTTCCACGCCTTTAGTTGTCACTATCGAGGTTGCATTGGCATTGGCTTTGTCGAAGTAACCTTTGAAAATAATCTCTTAATGTGGGAGGAGTTAGCAGATCATGTTTTGAATTAACAATGTGTGACACAAGTGACTTTACTATCATTTTCGGCCTCTTAGTTTGTTTTCTTTTGCGATGTATGGTTTTGGGCTGAAGTCTCATTCCGCTTCCTCACTTATATTGAGATAGCACAATCCACCCTTTAACATTGCTTTGCGGTACAACATACGAATTCTGAATCACTGATTTTGAAAACGTTAGTGGCTTGTAAACCCACACTTCTACTGTTGGAAGACTATGTAGTTGAATTATAAGCCTCAGACTTTTATTTTGCTTGTGGGGTGGATCATTAGAAGTTGTTATAGTGGCGTTATTAGCTTCTACTGTCTCATCGTTGTCTCGCAAGATTCTTCCGTTGTTGACCCATTAGAGCTATGTATTCTTCAGAAATGTGGCTAACAATTCTGTGGTAGCGATACTATTTGAGGATGTTAGTCTTGTTGATTTCATCTGTACGCTTTGGCTCAAGAAGCTTGATGATATCCTTCTTCAACAAATAGTCTAGCACGTTTGATAGATGAAAGTTGTAGTATGGTTAGCTCTTAGCTAGCAACTATTTTAATGAAGGTCTACCATGCTTGAAGTTCTTCGTGGCTACATCTTATTTTTCATTGTACTTTTGTTTTGCTGAAATTTTGAAATGAGAATTGTTGGTGGTGACAATCATGGCTTTTTCAAGATGAGTTTTATGTGCATTGTCGCTTTCTTCATGCTTCGTTTGGCTAAATGCTTTTGAGGAGGAAATGCGACTCTTTCTATGCCTCTTCACAGTCATCTCATTGTTGTCTGCATGTGTGACTAATTGAAAGTTCTTAGGCTTGATGCTCTAGAGGATTTATAACAACTTCCAGTTTATCCATCAATGTGCATATATGCCGCTGATATCTCACTAATTCAATCCTTGCATTCATGACTTAGTGCATGCCAACAATTGATATAGTCCATCATAGTCTCTTCCTCCAATTGCTTTGTATTTGTAAGCTCGCTCATGCTGATAATGCATATGGTGCTATGAAACTGATTGTAGAGATCATCTTCCATTTGTATCCAGTTGAAAATTGACTCTTCCTCCAAGTTGGTGTACCAATCGGACGCATTCCCTTTAAGAGAATGCACAAATTGCTTCCCCAACAGATCATCTTCAGTTTCTGCATTGCTACATGTTTCCACGAAGTGATATGTTGCGTTGGATTCCATTTGCATCGAATGGCTGGAATTTAGAAGGTTGGTATCTTTGTGGCATGTGAAGACCGTCTATCCTCCTACTAAATGGTCTGGTATAGCGTGTATTACCGAAGGAGTGTCCAATAAGCTGGCTCTTTAATGCGTTAGCTACAAGCAGTTGGAGTTGGTATTTGTTGCATGCAACACCTTCGTTTCTGACAATTTCTGCACCGATGATCTTATTGACATCATCATCCTCCATCGTTATTTGCGGATCATTGTCTTCAGTCTTTTCCTTGCCGAGTCTCACCACCTCTCTCTTGAGTTCATCAAGCTTTATGTTCTTCTCATGGCTGTCGCTCAAGACGTTCTCAATCACATCCGTAAGTTATTGCATCTGTTCCTCTATGATTTTGTGCTCATGGTGATGATAGAAGCCACATAGGGTTTGAGTGTCTCGCCTTCTTATGGTGACACCGCCTTCATGTTTGGTGAGCGTGTTTTGTCATCTTTTCCACCTCCCTCGTGTTGGGGGAGTTAAAAGCAATCATCACAGAAGCGGCGTCATGATGGAAAACATTGTGTATGTGCATATCCTCTTTGGCACCTCAGCAACATGTAGGCTGACAACAGCTTCATAGACAACCATCTTCTTCACTATTCCCCTTGTGTGGATGCCAGTAAGTTGTGCTACAAATGCAACATATGTTTGTTTACTCAGAAGTATGTGGACTAGTTGATGGAGCGTATTTATACGATCCATCGAGTCGTTAAGTCCCGTATATTAAGTAAATCTTCGTGATAAAATGTTACTCTTGAGTAGTGTTTCATTGCGTAGGTATATTAAGACCACAATGGAGCTAAACAGAGTAATTTATGCTTTTATGAAGAGCTCGAGCCGATCGAAAGGCCAAAAGAATGAGTCGAAAGAGCGAGGCAGAGGGCTGGAATTTCAGACGAGCACGCGGTAGCATTCGAATTATGCTACGCGGACCTGTGAAGCATCTGGAAACTCCCTGAAGGTCCGTTTAGGGAAATTGTCTTGAGGTCCGCGTACGGTGCAAATCCAGCCCAGTCCAAAAGCAACCCAAGTATAAATAGAGAATGATGGTAGGATTTTAGGGGAGTTGTCACTTTCCTGGACAGCAGCTTTTGAAGGACGAATTGGTGGAAAGGAGCGGCCGCTTTGAGTTTGGGACGCCGTCGCGCTGCCGGGGAGTAGTCTTCATTTGATACGGTTGTATTACTTGTCCACTGTCATCAACTCAATTTGTATTTCAATGAAAATGTCATTTAGTAGCTAAAAACCTTGTCTGTTTAGGGAATCGTTAATGCGACAGATTCGTATGAGACTTGTGCGTAATTGATATATGCTATATTGAATTGTTCCTATTCTTGAGCTCTATTGCATGCTCTAATTGTTTGTTGCGCGTAGCCTAGCGATGAAACGCGATTGATATTATTGTGTGACACGTAGAAACTGCATGATAGCAACTAAGACTAGCGGTGGAAGAATTATTGTGTTGTTGCTACGTGATTGTTATATCTGCTTGAGACTTTAGCGGGTAATAGTGGATTGAACGTTATTAATTAGATAATTCTTTAGCGAGATTATCTGTTTAGAACAGGTAGCGTATCACTCCAGCGAGTATACGTAGATTGTATCTCTAGCGGGAACTACTGTTTGTGTTCAATATTGCATGACATTTTGTGGTCAATGAATACTAGTCGTGTGAACAATTTCCTGAACTGATATTTCTCATAATCGTAAAAACACTTTTATTTACTTTCACGTTGTGACAAAACATAAAACTATATAAGACCCCCCTTAGGAATTACTTCAACTGTAACTTATTATGAATTCAACCAATTGTTCTCCTATAGGTTCGGCCCTACTTACCGTCGTCTAAGTGTTTGAGTAGGTACTATAAATTACAAATTTAACACGTACGACGATGTGCGTTCAAATTTTGGCGCCGTTGCCGGGGAGTAGTCTTCATTTGATACGGTTGTATTACTTGTCTACTGTCATCAACTCAATTTGTATTTCAATGAAAATGTCGTTTAGTAGCTAAAAACCCTTGCCGGTTTAGGGAATTGTGAATGTGACAAATTGGTATGAGACTTGTGCGTAATTGATACATGCTATGTTGAATTATTCCAGTTCTTGAGCTCTATTGCATGCTCTAATTATTTGTTGTGCATAGCCTAGCGGTGAAACATGATTGATATTATTGTGTGACACGTAGAAACTGCATGATAGCGATTAAGCCTAGCAGTATAAGAATTGTTGTGTTGTTGCTACATGATTGTTATATCTGCTTGAGAATTTAGCGGGTAATAGTGGATTGAACGTTATAAATTAGATAATTCTTTAGCGAGATTATCTGGTTAGAACATGTACCGTATCACTCTAGTGAGTATACGTAGGTTGTATCTCTAGCGGGAACAACTGTTTTTTGTAACGGATTTGATGTTGAAGGTTTCGTGTCTTGATAAAATCTTACTTGTTTATGTTGATTTTGCATTGGAGGGGGTACATAAAGTCCATGTCCTTGAGCGACGTAGTTAACGTCTTCATCTTCCTTTGATGCACAAGTGTCTTCATTTTGGTCAGCGACTTCAAAGACATTCGATTGCTCCGTCCTCTTAATCACGCTAAGATGCGTCAATGACTTTGTCAAAGAGTCAATTGTCTTATTGAGTGCATTGAAGTATGCTTTGGTCACAGAATTCGAACTTGGTTCGCGTTCTTCTCTCTTCAAGTGATTCCTTTCACCGCCCCATTGATGGCTATTTCCTGCTATCTTCTCCACGACCTTAAATCCTTCAGTGGGAGTTAAATCCATTATCAAGCTCGATCATTTTCATCCATCCCATCGTAGAATTGAGATAATAGTTCCCATTTGTTAAATCCATGGTGCTGACAATCCCGTAGTAATCCTTTGAATCTTTCATAGGCCTCGTAAAATGACTCATTGTCTAATTGAATGAACTTGCTAATCTTATCTCGAATCCTTTCAACTTTTCTCGGCGGGAAGTATTGATTTACGAACGCTTGAGCTAATGTGTCCTAAATGCGGAACGTATTAGGTTCATGGCTTTGCAGCCAATCTCTAGCTTTATCCGTTAGGGAAAAAGGGAATAGTTTCATGTAAACTATTTCCTGAGGAATTCGTGCGTGTTTGTACGTTCGGCATAATTATGTGAAGTTGCTAAAATGGTTGTGAGGATTTCCATATCCATCAAAGGACTCGCCTTTGATCATTTGGATTAGTCCTCCTCTTAATTTGAAATCGTAATCTTCTTCACCGGATACGAAAATTGGCGAATCATAATTCCCAATGGTTGGGGTTATGTATTCTCCAACAGGTTTTTTGATATTGATCACGTTTTGCGGGTGTTGTGGCCTCGGCACTGCATCTTCTACTTGATCATCCATTTGGTCGATGTTGGGTTGAACGTTGAACTTTATGGGTCTTGTATGAGTTGTGGTTCATGGTCAACGCATTACATGCATAGGCGGAAGTGAAATATTCGTACGTGGCGTAGAGTTTCGTGGCGTGAAGTTCTTTGAAGAACTCAAACTAGTCGATGCCCCTCTTGTGGGTTGTGTTCTATTTTTCGCTTTCAACCTTGTTTGCATCCAAATATCAGCAAAAGATATTTTGGATAACAAAACAAAGAAAACTCGTTATGAAGAAAACACCAACGAGCGAATGATTTCAAGTGTATTGAAATCACAAACTACTAAAAATTAGTAGCAAACTAACTAAATTAAACATCGGTCCCCGGCAACGACGTCATTTTGACGCGGCGAAAGCGGTAGGTATTTCAAGCGTCAAACAAAATTTATATGTAACCAAGGTGACCTGGTTGTCGAACCCAAGGGAAAAGTTGCATTTAGTTGTGGAGTCTATTACTAGTTTACGGAAGTAGTTTTTGAAGTTTTTAAGTCTCTAGTTGCAATTTTTGTTTTGTGGAAAATGTTGTTGAAGCTATCAATTCTAAAAGTAACGACAGGAATTTTACTTCACCACTAACACTCATGGATATGTGCTAAACATGTCATGAAAATGATGATGAGTTTTATTTGTATTGTTATTGATGTTAAACTTAGCGAAGTATAACACTCTAGTTCTCACTCTCGACTGTTGAACTATTATGTTAAACCTATGATGACGATACGATTTTCACCCTCTCGGTCTATGTAGAATTCAACTAACACTAGCTTCAATCCTCTCGGTGCTTTCACTAGTGTTCGTTTCATACGCTTCAAGCTAAGTTATTGGTTTTCGATCAAGTATCCTCGCTTCTCTCGCTTTGCTAATATACTCGATTTTATAGTTGTTTTAGTCCTTAAATTAGTCTAGGTTCATCTCTCGATACTTTCCTAGGTAATACTACGCAGACAATTTCTATCTAGCGTTCTATCGAGCACCTAACATACATCGCATTCGCATGTCATCAAACACATATAACAATATGATTTACTCATAAAAAATACTAGGTCGAGTGACATTGTTGAGGTGAAAACCCGAGAGGGTTTACTCGGTCGAGTGACATTCTTACTCGACCGAGTGGCTAGTCCTTAGCCAAATTCTAGCTTTTTTCCGATCAACTCTTCTTTGCCAAAATCTTCTCGTTTTTTAATCTGTTTTGCGTTTTTTCGCATTATTTCGCCTTAAACTCTTCCGAGTCACAGGAATCGTGTTTTAGACCTGAAATATCATCAAGAGTATCAAAAGCGATATATTTTACTATTAAATCACAGAGAATATGAGTGAAAAAGCATGGAAATAATAGACATATATTTCACTCATCAGTTTCCTTATGTGAGACAGGGGTGGCCAAGATTGCTCGTCGATTTGGATCATAGCGGATTGTTCCATCATGGAATTGTTTGGGACAGTGCGTTCCTGTGCGAGCCCAAGTCTGAATCTAGTTATTTGTTGGATGAACAGAGACTGTGTTTGAGAGAATTATGCTGGGTTGGCAGGCTCCAGATGGGCTTCGCTGGATGTCCTCATGGGATGCTGATGCATATGGGCTTGTTTATTTGCTGAATGCGCAAATCCTTGATTATTTTTGAGTTGTTGATCGACTTGCTGCTCCATCCAGAAATTTAAGTGAGTAAGGGGCTGATTTTGCTTTGGCCGAAATTGTTTTCTTGTGGATTTAGAGGTTGAATTTGCAGAACTTGTGTTTTGATTTACCTTTTCCTTGTCTTTCGATTTCGCTCCTGTTTGCATTCAAACATTGTAAATCCTTGACATTCAACAGAAAGTTATGGGAAAAGATTAATTTGCACAACATCTTATCACGAAAAATTCCTCTAATTTTTATTTTTATTTTTGTTTTATTATTATTTTATTTATTTATAAAATAGGTTTAACAACAAAATCAACTAAAGTTTTAAAAGAACCGTTCCCCAACAACGGCGCATTTTGACGCGCGGTATCGTGGTAGTGTATCGTGAGTCAAAAGATATTTGTAAAAACCAGGGTGACCTGGTGTCGAACCCAAGGGAACGGTTGTAATTTAGTTGAAAGAGTTATTTAAACCTTGAAATGTGACGTAATTTGGGGGTTCTAAAATGTTTGGTTTTGTAGAACAAAAAGGTTTTGTAAAAGTATTTAATAATAGAGATGATTGGGGTTTAATTTTGCCAAAAGTACTAAGGATTTTTATGAATAATTTCTTGAAATGATATAGAATGAGTTTTGAAAAGGTTTGATTTGTTTAGGCCTAGGAATGCAATTATGTGTCAACCCTCACTGTCCGAATGTTGGATTGAGCAAATAAAGGCATTTCTAAGACAAAAGCAACTCTCACTGTCCGAATGTTGAGTTACTATTGTAGAAATCAACTTTCTTAGTATTTTTACTAATTTAATTGATAACTCTCTAAGCTAGACTTTCGTCGCTCACATGACATCACTGGTCAGATGTTTGCCATGTTTGCGATTCAAGAATGTTTAACCTCATACATTACTAGCTTTTGCCCTTCTTGGTGCAATACTACCGAGGGTTCAACCGATGGTATTCTTCCCTGAGATTGTGTACTCATGTGGTTACTATTAGACACTTAATAAAATACCTAATGTAAATCACATAAGCATATGTTAAGCACATTTAACTCAAACCTAATGAACCCTACTCGTAATAAAAGTAAGGATCCAATCAATCCTCCTTGAGATCTAAGAGGTCAATGAAACCCCTATCATCGAAGTCACTACTCACTCATGTTGAGTGATGAAGAGTACATGATTGAAATGAATAATAAAAGAAAAAAAAGTACTGGAAAGGTAGAACAAAGTAATCTGTGTGGAGTTGATCTTGGACTTGAGATGAAAAAGTGGCAGAGCTTTGGGTTGATGAAGAGAGCTTTCTCTCTATGAAATCTCTAAGTCAATTTTGTGTGTAAATTTCGTCTTCAAAAATCTCTTTTATTCTCAGTTTCAAGAAATCCTCTTTATAGTGAAAGAAGACTCTTGGTTTGTAAGGATTTCGAACCGTAAAGTCTCGTTTCATCTTGTTTGACGTGTAATGTTTATCCTCACATAATTGTGCTTCATTCGGGTTAATTTGGTCGACTCATGAGTGGATGGCAAGCTTGCTTTGGTGACATTCGGCATGCTCGGGTCCATATGGTCTCACTCGGCCGAATGGCTTTCAAGTCAATTTTTCACTCGGTCTCATTCCGCTTCATTCGGCCGTATGGCCAAGTCATGCCATACGGTCTCATTCTCCTCTACTCGGCCGAATGGCCAAGTCACGCCAAGGCTCTCCCTCATCCTGCTCACTCGGCCAAATGGCCAAAGCACTCCCTCCAACTCTTCTTCATTCGGCCTCACTTGGCCTCACTTGGCCGAATGGCCAACTACATGTTATGTGCAAGGCATGCCTAGCTGCTCATCTCGTGCGGCCGAATGGAATTTCGTTCGCCGGATGGGTATTTCACAGATTCGGTCCTTCAGGTCAAAATAAAAGTTGTAGCTCATTGAGTTATCTTTCCAACGCATTTTGTTTCTTCTCAATTGGATAACAGATACGTCTTGTGCAAGCTTTGAAGGTCTGAAGGTCTGAAGGGTCCAAAACTGCCAACTGTTGCTCTTTTTTGCTTTATTTTTGCTATGTATTGCTTTTTGCCTCTCAAATTAATACAAAGTTTATTTTGGGCCTGAAACGAACCGAAAGAAGATCCTTGCAGATACTAGGAACATATAGAATGTTTTTGAGTGAAATTGGATTTGAAGAACTAGCTCAAAAGGAATTACCAATGTGCGAAATTGAGAGACCCATACTGTTTGCAACAGAGATTTGATCAGTACCGGTGTATGGTTCTTGTGTGGTGAGTCGGGCAAAAATCACTGGTCAGGTGATCGGTCGCACCAAAGTCTATGTAACATTGTGTCGGTGAGGGAGTAGAGCGATCAACTGTGTTGGCAGAACGAGCAGCGTCAGAGACGATGCTTCATTGAATCGGTTATGACATTGGAGAGCCTCATGCCCGAATGCCTAGCATATCTAACAGTGCGGTCGAAACTTATTTCCTCCAGTGCATCCGCGACCAATGTTGCTTCGGTTCTTTGTGTTGGATGAACCAAATTGATCTGAATAGTTACCTCGTTCGTTCCTTAATCTTTCCGAGCGAGGGTAGCTACATCCGCTAGAGTGCTGACGGGCAGCCGTGTTGGCTGTGGATGACCAATTCTCGGATTGGTTGTTATTTTCGTACATGGCTTTGTAGGAACAAATGAAAGCATAAAAGTCAGCTAGGGAGAGGGATTTGTTGGATACCATTAGTGAGGCTGCAAGTGGGCTGTAGAGGTGACCAAGCCCAATAAGTATACAGTTGATGAGTTCATCAGAAGTGATAGGGTTGCCGACGCTGGCAAGTGTGTCCGCAAGAGCCTTCATCCTTCGGTAGTACTCGGCGGCTGGCATGTCGCCCTTCTTCAGCGTTTGCAGCTGAAGGCGTGTGTGACGAATTGTGGCTCAATTTTGAACCGCGAGCATTTCATAGATGACTGTCCAGACTTGTTCGACGAATGTGAATCCGATCATTTGAGTCGCAATATCAGGCGACATTGAGGAGAGAAGAACTCCTAACACCCGCTGGTCCGTCTGCCACCATGTTTGGTAGGTAGGAATTGTTATAAGTTTGGCGTCAGAGTCACATCCATCGGATATAAGCTTCTCGGGCGCAGGTGCAGAGCCATCGATGTGTCCATGGAGGCTAAGACCGGATAAGTTAGGAAGGATGAGCGTCTACCACAATAGAAATTGGAGCCATCAAGCCTAGTTAGGTGTGTTGGAGTGGCGGAAGCGTATAGCGAGGGTGGGGCATCAACAAAGCTTGAGGTATTCATTATGAATCGATCTGTGATCGGCCTGATACCAAGTTACACGATGAGAATAAGATGCAAAGTGAAACTTTGTGTATTCGAATGATAGATCCTAATTCTGATAGTTGCCATTTATAGGGTACAAGGGGATTGATTTTAGGTAGACTATACAGAATACAGTGAGGACTATACAATTTCCCAGGTATGCAATAATTGTGGTGCAGTGTATCTATGATCTTCTAATTACTATATAGTCTTGGCTTTATTTCAGGTAGTTATTGCTATTGACAAATGCAATGGTCATCAAACCTCCAGCGATTGCCACATATGGCACAACAATCCCAACAGCAGCATGAAACTTTCAGCTTAGGTTTGTCATCCAATCGAAGTGAGTTCCCGAAGTAATGATGCATTCATTCTGCCTAAACTGAATTATATCATCTCGTATAAATCATCAAAGCAATTAAATCACTCTCAAAAATTAACAATGGTGAAGCCTCAACAATCCCACAGTTATAAAACTCAATATTAAGTCCTTACTTGATGTTGAATTAGGAGTAGAAGCTCATGACACACCCAAGACATAATTCCTAATCTTGCTACTGCAATCCACTTTCATACAATCATCCAGCAACTCCAACCAAAACCTAGATTTAGAATCAAGCTTTTAATTCGGAGAATAAACTGAATTGCCCTTAAAAAAAGGATGAGATGAAAACGAGAGGAGGAGAATTGCTGGTGAAAGTGAAATAGAGAGGCTGCGGATGAGTTATATTTGATGAGCCGCTCTCTATAACTTCAGGTATTAGGTCTGTTCTTTTAAATTTAATTTTAAAATTTATTTCAGTTTAGCTCATTTGATAAATATTAATTTATTAAATTATGAATAAATTTTAAAATAGTTTTTCGTAAGCATGAGACATGATCACTACCTAAACAACATATATCATATAGTTAACACAGAAAAATTAATCAAATGAATAGTATATTTTTGATTTTCAAACTTTCAATTAAAGTCAATTCAGTTTCAATTTCACCTCAAAAAAATAGACCCTTAGATAAAATAAATCGGAAATAATGCCAATTAAATCCCCAACTTTCCCGTTTTGCCCATTTAAATCCCCAACTCAAACTTGCCCATTTAAATCTCCAACTTCCCAGTTTAAATTTCAATTGGATTAAAAACGATGTGCTTGTGCACCTGAGTATCTTGTGCATCAATTTATCTGAGTATCTTGTGCACCTGAGTTTTTTTTTCGGAAGATTAAAAACGATTGTCAATGCCTAATCTCTGATTAAAAAATGTAAAATGATTTTCATTTTCACCGGCTTAAACCTCCTAGATCATATATAGTCCACTTGAGGTAGAGGTACTTACATATCCACTGTCAACCAATTTGACTGTAAATCTAGTCAACGATATTTATGTCAAATTGTTTTTCAAGATTTGCTTCCATCTCTTTGGCCCTTCTTTCTACACTAAAGACACACTCACTATTAATGGCAGCTACACTACAACGTTAGGTTTCTTTCTATCTCTTTCTCTCACACCCTCTCTGTCTCTTGCATCCTCTCTTACCATTACTATAACACTCACATGACCAAAGAGTCAGAGATACTATCTAATTCACTGGGAAAGTAAAACCTAGCTAGTGTTGTTAGAGACATGTAGTTAGGGTTTTCATCTGTCCTTTATATTGTCACTCCAACACTCGGTTTACTGAACAATATGTTCTCCTCATCAATTATCAACACAACTGCTCCTGGCTCATCAAACCCAACACACCACCATCAGCATCAGCACCAACAACTTCAAGTTTCATCTTACTCAGAAATACTATTTCCAGATCACCACACTGATCTGGTGCCTGGAATAGTAGCTCAAGATGCACAACAGCATGATCATGTAGCTATTGAAAGGACAATCACTTTCATCACTCCTTTTGGTAACACTACTATGGACAAGCAGCCTGGATCTGTTGCTAGTGTTACTAAGAAGAAGTCTGATAAGAGGAGCAAGATCAGGACATCTCAAGGTTTGAGAAATAGAAGAGTGAGGCTGTCTATTGAGATTGCTAGAAAGTTTTTTGATCTTCAAGATCTGTTAGGGTTCGACAAGCCAAGTAGAACTGTGGAGTGGCTTCTCACCAATTCCAGCAAAGCCATTTTGGACCTCTCAGGTGCTTACTCATCCACAACATCATCTGAAGCTGCAAGAACCGAAAATGGTTTTAAGAGCTTGTCTTCATCCAGGACCACTGCTACTTGTAGCACTAATCAATTTCAGCAGGCCTCTTCTATGAAGCAAAAAGTAGCATTTTTGACAAGAGAATCAAGGGAGAGGGCAAAAGTTAGAGCTAGGGCTAGAACTTTAGCAAAGTTGTGGACGTCGAAGTTACATCATCAGGAAATCAGGCTTCTGAATTGTCACAACTTAAGCACGCCGTCTTTGTCGAAAGCCTCAACATCCGCTGTAAGGCAAGAAGAAAAATGGAAAGAAGAGGAGCAACGGAAACAGACACCACAGTTTCAGATACAAAACTATGTCCCCGAACCCAATTTGTCATTTGACTGGGACATTAGTAGCCTCACTTCCCTGCCAAGTTCTTCAGCAACAAATAGATTGAATTTGTCCAGAGGTATTACCTAAAGGATTCTTTAAATCCTGCAAGCTCTCATGTTTAGTTAGGACTCCTCTTGAAGTATGTTTTTTTTTTGTTGCAAAATTGAATGATGTTACTCTAATGCTGCACGCAGATGTCGAAATCTATACAACATCTAGCTGGGATCAGTTGATACTCCACGACTACAGAAATCTGTAATAAGCAATAAGCCATGGGTGGTGCTTAGGGTGACATTATAGTTGCTGCTCACTTTAATTTGTTTCGGCTTCTCCTTTTTTTCTCAAGTCTTTGTATCTGGCATGATTTAGGTCATTGTATGATTTATGTTAATGTTTTATGCATGAGAACAAAGCTTCTCTCAAAACAAGAACATGTGTATCTCATTGGATTATTTTGTGCATCCCTAGTCTGCAGGTAACCCTCACACATCTATGAATCTTCAATTAAGATCGATATGGGAGAGCCATGTATATTGTTTACTTGTATAGATAGTGGTATCAATTTTCTTTTCAATAAGTTTATTAAGGGAGGTTTAACATGAAAGTTTTTAGTTTACTGATTCACATGGTGTACGTCTTCTCCCTGAACCAAAAATATAATTATGTGATCGATGTCGTTTGAAGCTTGTAACATCTTGCTATATTTGCAATCTTCTATTTTATATTTATTGCGGATAATTAGAGAATGAGTTATGACATATGTGTATACTTGGTGCAGGGGAGAGAATCGTAGTTCATAATAATACACACGTTGTGTGGCTACATTTGTGGTCACAATGTGAAGGCTGTATAAATAACATGACAACATGTCTTGTTTTGTTGCTCACATATATCACTTTATGCGCTAGTCACATATGTCTTGATAACATGATAAAGAGATGTTAAAGGTCAGATTTGTATAGCGCAACTGGAGCATACATCAACTTCTCAATCAATAAAATCGTGTGTGCGGACAACCTCTCATATCATATGAATAAAGATTGAGAAATTTTAACCGATGTGTGGACGCACAATATATCATGCTATTTGCTATCCCTCAGTACTTAATACACTCCGTATAGCTAGGTTGGCCATGTATTAATTGATAACTAATGTAATGCAATGAGATCGATTTTCATAACATTTACATGTTGTACTTGTAAAATAGAAGACAATATGAGCAATGTGATCTCGTCGACAGGGGTGAACATGATATATTGATATGGATTTGCGAGACACAAGTGAATGAGGCTTGAGGCCCAATGGCCGCAAACCCACCCAACACCCTAATGCATCATGCATTAGTATGCATGCATAATTTTGAAGCACGAACTGTTTGATTGGTGGTGCTGCATCTAGTGAATGTGTCCTAAATATATATATATATACTTATAAAATGCGATTGGTGTAACATTAAAATTTGCAATAGCAAACGGCGTGGTCATGTGCGAAGCTATAGACAGCTGAATTAATGTATTTTAAATGGCTCAGTCTAGATGTACTCGATCGGTCTTTATATCTTGTTTTCTTTTAATTTCATCCAGATCTGTCAATATCAGAGTTTAGAACTAGCTAGGGAGGTACGAGATAAAATACAATAAATAAATCAACAAAAGCATGCAGCTAGTGATCAGATTTGGTGTCTTGGTGGCATGCATCTGATCTATGATTGAGTAGTAAGTAGTAGGAGAAGTGTTATAGATATGTTGTGTCGCTTGTTGGTTGCCTAGCCTGCTTGCCAAAAGACAGCTTCAAGTCTTCAACTGGTGTTGCTGTGATATGTGTTTTGTTAGTCAAGATAGTAGGTCAAGATTTTATATTCGAATGAATCGCATCAGAGATCTATCAAGATATGGATATGGTCCGGGGTTTAGTAAAAGTGACCTTCAACCGGGTGAGGGGTGATTTGCGATTTGATAAAAAAAATTTGGAAGGAAACTCCTAGTCGCGCGCGCTCTACGTATATGATGACTTTCAATCAAAAGAGTACCACTATAACGGAAAAATTCAATCATATTAACCTTAATTTTATGGAAAAAGAGCAATGATGTCCCCCAAATCAACGAGAATATAAAGCGAGACGGATTCGTATCCGGTGCACCCACACCACTAGGTGCACTGAAACTTCTCTCATGTTTTCGGATGACTTCGGCTCAAAATTTGAAATTGACATAAATTAAAGAATTGTAGCTATTTGAATAAGCCTTCTTAACCATTTTTCATTTTCCTCTTAGGAGGTTTTTCTTCCTCCCGTTTTCGGGCGATGAGATTCTTCTTCCTGCATGAGCGAGGAAACTTCGTTGTATTTGATTCTATTGCAATTGTGTTGTTTCGATGATGTCGAGTCTTGGTGATGTGTCTCTTCATGCCAGTAGATGTTGAACTCTTGAAAGAACTGCCAATTTCAATAAGCCTAGTATTTTAGACAATGTTATGTTAAAGATGTTCCTTTATATACTACAGTCAGCCCTCGTTATAACAGCGCCTCTTATAACAGATTTGTCGTTATAACAACTACTTTTGGTCAATACCGTTTTTTAGTAGCCAAAT
>JAWWMW010055366.1:0-10777 GCA_035048345.1 Echeveria elegans
TTATAAGAATAGCTTAGTTGGTTAAGGATGAGTAAAGTTGCCAAGTGATTAGCACAGAAGAAACAATCTTTGAGTAGTTTTCTTTATTTAACATAAGTAGTAAGTACTTAATAGATACTTTTATGATTATTAACCAAGTTAGAAGGATAATTCAGTTGGTTAGGTTATTAGGACTGAGTTGGAACCAGAGCACATGCAAATAATTTTTTTTGTCTGAACCGGTTCAACCGGTCTTGACCGGATCAATTGTGTAATCGGTTCGATGTCCCAATCGAATTGATGGACCTATCGAATTCCCAATTCAATCCGGTTTTAACAACACTGATTCCACGTCTAAATAATCATCTCCCCCAAACTCACCGATTTTTGTACTTTTTTATAATTTATTTGTATGTTGAGCATTTGAGGTCGTCAATTCAAGAGGGACAAGCACAGTGTAAGGGCTAAGACACAAAAAGCTTAGTCTCACTAATTGAACTTATTACTTCCCCGTAGGGTCATTTGCTACTGATAAACATCAACCCAAATTTGACCAACCTTTTTATTAAGTCTGAAGCTAAATTGTACGGTAACGGGAACACAAACGGAGAAATACAAACGTCAAAAAATGGGAGAATGACAAACTGAAAAAATACATAAAGTGGAAACGACAAGAAAGGTTTATTTATAATTATATATTTTTGACAATTCTGAATATATGAAATTATTCCATCATCGTTAGCATAGAAGTTCATATCTTAGTACTCCATTCTTGTACTTAAATCCCTGATATCCATGTAGTTTAGTATCATATCTTAATTGCATCCCAGGACCGAATTAATCATTTGAAATGCTAACTAAAAATACATATACTAAATGTGAGTATTTTGATTAATACTAGCATTTTTGACTACAGGATGCTGCAATAACTTTCTTTCCTCAGCTATGAAGAGGGAACATGTAACGAACCTACAGGCAGGATTGCATTTCATTTAGAAACGAATGACGACGCTTTTGATCTGCCTTTCGTTTAAGTAACCAAATTCGAAGGATCTACAAGTTAACGCTTGAAAAGGCTCCCCTAAACATACAAAGTTAACGCTTTAAAAGGATCCACATGTATATAAACAAAAACACTTCAATTGTTGTTCATCAATCAACCCTTAGGTGACCCAAACTCGAGCACAGACGCAAATGAAATTGAATAAAAAATCTACCAAAATAAAATAATTGATGGGAAATTATATCAAAATCCACCGAGATAAAATAATAATATAAAGATGACCCAATATATAACGGATAATAATAATACAGTAGGTACCGATCATCATTGGTCCTTAGTAATAATTAATGACCCATATGCCTTATGGTTTTTTCTCCCTGAAATAGTAATATCTAGTCATTGTGGGAAATATATAAAATAAAATCAGAGACAATTTAATATATCTTTTAGGGTAAGTGTATCAGTGGATTAGAATCAGGGATACGACCAAGACCTTCACGCCCAGTCGATAATCCGGATCTTCCCACGTCCCAACCAATGATGTATATCATGAATATAATAATAATATTATTAAATACGAGGCTAAGCGCTTAAGTTAGCAATGTTTTTGATTCAACTATGTAGTGAAATAATTTTTTTTTTATGGATACTAGCGTACCGTCCGTCGTCCCGGCGGGGATGCGTCATCCCGAATGCTATATATTTTGTTGTCTTATATGTAAAATTATATAAAATTAATTGGGACAATTACCGAAAAAGATCCCTATCTGTACCACTTTTTCCAGATGACACCCCTCCGTTTTGTTTTCACACTTAAATTAATTAGTTATTTCAATTGTCCCAAATTAATTTATTTCAATAAACATTTATAAGTATTAGTTTTTTTAACTTATTGTTATTTTTATGTTTATTTTATAATTATATATATAAACAATTGATATTATTTGATTATAAATATTATGGTGAGATTATTTAAGTAATATTTTCTCTATAAAATTATATAAACAATTGTATGAATGATAGTTAGTTATATATATTTGTTAAATTGCTATATTTGATTTCCTAAATGTAGTTTATTGAAAAAAAATATATAAATATGTATATATAGTATAAAAATTATTTATAACTAATGATATAAATATTATTTATATATAATATAAAAATTATTTATAACTAATGATATAAATATTATTTATAAATAGTAAATGATTCATACCGAGCATTTGATAAACTGTGCACAAAAAATTAAACCTTCAACTATAGTAAAAATATGTGTAATTCATTGTCAACCGGTACACTAACATTGTCACACTGTCAAACAATTTATACGAGTAAGGGTATAAAGTATGAACACCAACCACATCAGTATCACATATTACCACGCACAGAGCCAATCGACATTACAACTGAATACTGGAAAGAAGACAAACCCCATCAGTGGAATAAGTGGAAAGAAGACAAAACCCATCAGTGGGTATCTACAGACCATTTTGATTCTGTGCGGGGCACTGATCCTGATCTTGTCTTTATTTTTATAGTATACTAGTTACACTTCCATCATCATCCGGCCGAAATTTTTCAGTGTTCATTCGATTTAATTAAGTTTTACAACATTTTCGCTCCATTTATAATTTATAATTTATAATTTTTTTAATTTATAATTTATAATTTTTTTAATTCTTAATTTTATAATTTTTTTGAAATTTACCTGATCAAATACGGTCAAATACAGAAAAATATAATCAAATATAGATGAATAGTGATGAATGATATGTAGTGTAAATAAGGAGGGTGGAGATGAACATTTTTATCTTATTGCAATGAATATTTAGTGGAAAAAAATGATGAAATTAATAAGGAAAAATGGATGGTTGGTGTTTGTGTGTTGAAGATGGAAGGTTATTACTGTATTAGTATAGAGTATATATGTCTTTCTTTTTTTTTTGTTACGTTTGACACTTCTTTTCATTTATTTACTTATTTACGTACCAATAATTGTTGTTGCTTCCGTCCCCTATTCCCATGAAAGGCAAGGAAACTCATTCATTCACTCCAATAATATTAGACAAAGGCAGCTTGACTAGTTTTAACACAACACGGCTCGTGTCGCGCAATATAACTTACACTTGCACAACTCGTGCCGAACGCTAACATTAGACGTTAAATCTGCCAGCACTATTCAATTTCGAGGCACTAGCGTCTCACCTCCAGTAATTTTAAATATTGCGAAAATAGAATGAAAGGAAGACCCTTCAATTGCATGCCACCAAATTAAAGATCTGACCTACCGAGCTTCCATTTCGATAATGATAAGAGCAAGTGCAGTAAAGTAAAGTAAAGTAAAGTATATATGAACAATGAGTTGCACCTTCTATTATTCATAATTTGTAAAACGCACCGGTATGAATCATCCACTATTTATAAATATTATTTATATTATTAATTAATTATTAAAATTTCACCGTAATATTTATAATCAAATGATTTCAATTATTTATATATAGTTATGTATACATACAATAGAGTTGGTTTTGTCTCATCTCCACCGTCAACACTTATGTAATTCTGAAAATGCTCATGCCTTCTACATTTATTACAAACCATGTCATCAATCCCGTATTTGACTGTATTTGATCGTATATTTGACCAACTGTTAACCGTATATGACTGGCTATATTCCATATCAGGGACGACGAGTGAGCGTATTTGACCGATTATTTAGCAGAGTATATATTTACGATATGTGACCATTTATTCTTTCGATTAATGTAATGAATGCGATGATTAGTATGCTCCATCCACATTCTTGTTGGGTCGACAGGCGGCACGATAGTAATTATATAAAAACATATAAAAAACCATTATATTTAAACATGTTTATGAAATAAAAAGTAATTTTATATAATTTTACATATAAGATAATAAAATACATTTAATTTAATATTATTATAATATTCATAGTCCGGACAATTGTATGGAACGTGGAAAGGTCCGGATCTTCGACCAGATGGACTAACTTTTAATCCAATCCACCTGTCAGTCCATTAGAGTCTTGCGAAGATCCCGATCTTGCCCCAGGTCATGGTCATGATCCACTGATGCCCTTGCCCTTCGGACAGCTTCCCACTGGATGCACTTAAGCCGCTTCCACAAAATTATAAAAATGTATGGCTGAGAAGCAGATGCACATGAACGGGTCTCTCTACATTCATTAGTGCTAGAAGAAATATCAATGAAGAAAGTGTTTAGAATGTGCTTTTGTAATTTTGTGCAACTGTAGATGCCTAATGTGGTTAATCTGGTGTGAAAGAGAATCCGATGGCACACATGTGAACCGGCTGTCTTAAATTCCATTTCCTAGAAACCATCCCTTTATTTATAATTATAAGTACTTGCGTCTGCATGTAACAATCACAAAACCTCTCAAAATTCATATCACAAATATATCTTCAACATCTTCCATGGCAGCCGCTTCGATCGGCCTCATCAGACCCACTTCGTATCTCTGCCCGAATTCCATCAAGACTGCTCCAGCTTTGCCAAGATTCTCTAACAAAAAGGCATGCCCATTATTCAAAGATATACATATTGCTGCTGAGTACAATGTTGTCTGTGACATATAACGAATTTGGATTTTGGACTATTCTAGATTTGAATCATTTGATCAGCTTCAGTTTTGGATTTGCAGTTTTTGGTGAGGGCTTCTGCTGCCGGAGGAGGCCGCGAGGATGACGTTAGTAATAAGGTTATGCGGAAAGAAAGAGATGGGTGGAAGATTGATTTTTCAGGAGAGAAACCGGCCACGCCTTTGTTAGACACTGTCAACTATCCGGTGCATATGAAGAATCTCACTATTCAGGTTTCACTCTCAAACAAACAAATATCTAACACTTCCTCTTTATGATCAAATTTCCCGAAACTTCATCCGTCCATCGTGATCATGAAGATTGAGATCTTTCTCTTTACTTTTTTTTTAATTCTTCAGGATCTAGAACAGCTGGCGGCAGAGCTGAGGGTAGAGATCGTGCACTCAGTGGCCGAAACAGGCGGTCACCTGAGCTCAAGCCTGGGCGTAGTGGAGCTATCAGTGGCTCTCCATCATGTCTTTACCACCCCCGAGGACAAAATCATATGGGATGTTGGTCATCAGGTATGATGAATGAGCTTCTGCTTTTTCCTTTATTCATTTTTCACACACAGGACCAGGAAGATGATCTAAAAACCAGAACATTTCATTTCAGGCATACCCACATAAGATTCTGACGGGAAGAAGGTCCAAAATGCACACCATGAGAAAGACATCGGGTCTAGCCGGGTTCCCTAAGCGAGATGAGAGCGCTCATGATGCTTTTGGTGCAGGGCATAGCTCCACTAGTATATCAGCTGGTCTTGGTATGCCTTTGAACTATTTTTGAGCCTTCAAGAATTTCATCAAGAGGCTCCTCTGGATTAATATACGATATTTCGGGCTCATTTAGGAATGGCCGTTGGGAGAGATCTCTTGGGGAAGAGTAACACTGTGATATCTGTAATTGGCGATGGAGCTATGACAGCAGGGCAAGCATACGAGGCTATGAACAATGCTGGCTACCTAGACGCAAACTTGATCGTAGTTTTGAATGACAACAAACAGGTGTCATTACCAACTGCTACTCTAGATGGCCCTGCCAAACCTGTTGGAGCTTTAAGTAGTGCTTTGACAAAGATTCAAGCCAGCACCAACTTCCGCAAACTCAGGGAGGCTGCAAAGGTAAAGTCTTAAAAAAAAAAAACGAGCTGAGTCTTCCTCTGGTTTGTTACTCGTTGACAAAAGTCTAACTTCGGTTGGCTTGCTTCAATTTTCTACTTCAGAGCATAACAAAGCAGATTGGAGGTCAGGCTCATGAAGTTGCGGCCAAGGTGGACGAATATGCTAGGGGTATGATCAGTGCTACTGGATCAACTTTGTTCGAGGAGTTGGGGTTATACTACATTGGTCCCGTTGATGGGCACAACGTAGAGGACCTAGTCACTATTTTTGAGAAAGTCAAAGCCATGCCAGCACCGGGACCAGTTCTGATACACATTGTGACGGAGAAAGGGAAAGGCTATCCACCAGCTGAGGCCGCAGCCGATAAAATGCACGGTAAGTGCGAATCCATCAAAGAATTCATTGAACATAAGCGAAGGATACTATGTTTACGCATTTGTCATCAGGTGTAGTCAAGTTTGATCCAAAGACGGGAAAGCAGTTCAAGGCCAAGTCTGCAACACTTTCCTACACTCAGTACTTTGCGGAATCCTTGATAAAAGAAGCTGAGCTAGATGATAAGATTGTGGCAATTCACGCTGCAATGGGAGGTGGAACTGGCCTGAATTATTTCCAAAAAAGGTTTCCAGATCGCTGCTTCGACGTGGGGATTGCTGAACAGCATGCCGTCACATTCGCTGCCGGGTTGGCCACAGAGGGGATCAAACCATTTTGTGCCATTTACTCTTCATTTCTTCAAAGAGGATATGATCAGGTAGGCTGTGATACCATTCTCCATATCAATACGTCTCTTTCATGATATTTTCTGATGCGATCAGGTCGCTGGTTCACAGGTGGTGCACGACGTCGATCTACAGAAACTTCCAGTCCGTTTTGCACTGGATCGAGCTGGCTTGGTAGGGGCAGATGGACCAACTCACTGTGGAGCCTTCGATGTAACTTACATGGCCTGCTTACCCAACATGATAGTTATGGCTCCCTCTGACGAAGCAGAGTTAATGCACATGGTAGCCACGGCCACAGCCATTGACGATAGACCCAGCTGTTTCAGATTTCCCAGAGGCAATGGGGTCGGTGTAACCCTTCCACATAATAACAAAGGAACCCCACTTGAGGTCAGAAAGCTCAAGCCAATTTTTTCTCCTGCCAGAAGCATTTTATGAACGAGTCCAGTAACTAATCATACACTTTTTTGCACAATGCACAACAGATCGGACGAGGCAGAGTGCTGATGGAAGGTAGCAGAGTGGCGATTCTAGGATATGGTTCAATAGTCCAACAATGCCTGACGGCGGCAACTATGCTCAAGTCTCTTGGTATCTCAATCACAGTAGCAGATGCAAGATTTTGCAAACCCTTGGACACAGATATGATTAGAAGCCTGGCAAAAGAGCATGAAATCCTGATAACAGCAGAGGAGGGTTCCATTGGAGGTTTTGGGTCCCACGTAGCACATTTCTTAAGCCTTTCAGGCATACTCGACGGACCACTGAAGGTACATTCTCTAGTAGACTTCTACCGAGCTAGACACATTCTTTCTTGAAACAAAACACTTCATCATAATAACTTGTCCAAAATACATTTGCAGTTACGACCGATGATGCTTCCAGACAGATACATTGACCACGGATCCTATGAAGATCAGATTGACCAAGCTGGGCTTTCGTCGAGGCACATTTCTGCGACTGTACTGTCTCTTCTAGGAAAAACAAAAGAAGCACTCCTGTTCAAGTAAGTTCCATGTGGACGCCATCACCAACAAAGAATTCAGCCAGACGAGACATTTGAAATTGGCATATACCCTACAAAATGTCTGCGCAAAGCCATTCTTGGAACATGCAGAACTAGTAGAGAATAAGATTTCTGTCTGTTTCACTATGAATACTTCAAGCAGATGATGGCGCATCGGGTGTAAATATAGAGCCAGAAAAAAATAACCGGTTGTCTCTTTTTTAGTGTCTTTTTGGGAGAACCAACCAGATAGAATGGTTCCAATCCAACATCAGGTATAATGAATGATGTAGCTCCCGTTAAAAAAATGTTCGTCTATTAAGTTGTCATCCAGCAACTCCCAATATGCCGATCTACAAGGAATTTTTATCACATGAGTAATCGCTCTTGATAAACCTTTCCTTCTTCGTCAACCATAACAGGCTTCAGTGATTGCGCCACCGCCGTACAACTGAACCAACCATCAGTCATCCGTCTAGGTACTGGATGTCCAATCTTCTTTTCCTCGAGAAATCTGGCATTTATTCCTTGATCAGCAAGAAATGTCAACAGAACTAGAGGCTTTGCAGTTTGCACATTGAATTGCTTCCACCACTGAGCTCCATCTCGAGTGGCTCAGGAACCCACTCACGGATTCATGGCTTAATATTTTCAGCTGAGGTGCCCAGCCAGTGTAGACTAATCCCATTGAGCCTAGTCGCTCCTCAAACCCTTCTGGTAACTTGACCACATCTTCATCTGCTGCCCCACGTCGAGTCTTCAGAACCCAGAAGAAGGGCATGCCACAGATCTCCAACCCCTGTGCTAGCTCGGTTTTGCGTCTCTGATGCTCAGCACAAAGCGTTCCATATCCATCATGCCAGAAACGCCAACCAAATATTTTTCATGATTTCATGAGGATGAAAAGTGTTAGAAGTTAAAGGCTCCGTTTGGTTGCGGTAAAAACGTGAGAAATTTCTTTTAAGAAAAATGATTTTCCCATAAGAAAGTTGTAAGGAAAATTTGATCCTATTTTGTCTATTTTTTTTCCTTACAACCAAATACACATTTCATTTTCATTCAAAAATTTTCTTTAATTTTTCATTTCCTCTCATTTTTTTCCACAACAAAACGGAGCCTAAGGTTTGAAGAAATATTTGGGAAATGAATGAAAGCATTGTTTTATTGATATTTTTGTAAATAATACACTACATATATAAAGGATTAGAAATCAAATAATAGGCTGAGAATAAATGTGCCCAATAATGATTGAGAATAAATGTTTGTCCTTGCCAATAATGGGCGTGATTAATACGGTCAGCTGAATTTATTTTATCAAAAAGCAACATTGATCTTTAAGGTTCTGTTTGGTTGTGGAAAAAAAAAGTGAGAAAAGAAAATTTTAAAGAAAAATGATTTTTCATGAGAAAGTTGTTAGGAAAATTTGATCTCAATTTGCCTATTTTTTGCATTTTCCCCCTTTACAACCAAACACAAAATTTTATTTTCACTCAAAATTTTCCTTTCCTTACTAATTTTCCCGCAACCAAACGGAGCCTAAGGGAATCCGTTTGGAGGAGTTGTTCGGTCTTCTACAACCTGCAACTCTTCCACGTGCGAACTGGAACTACACAGATGAATGCAGGGATAAATATGGACACTGAATATCAAGTCTCTTTGCCATTGGACAGATCCGAGGAGCTGTAAAGTCGAAGAGAATCCAGTCTGGCCTAGCCCGTTGGAGAAAATCAGTTATTACTCCTTGTAACTGATCCAAGGCTGCTTTAAGATACTGAACCTTGTCAGAGGATACATCTGTGGATGCCTCCGCATTACGTGGCAAACTATCCCCAGGGTGCAAGTTTAATTTGATTAGTTCTAAGCAGTTCGAAAGTTGTGGAGGGATTTCAAGAAGCCGGTCTACGTTATGAGTTGTGGAAACAAAGGAGACTCGGTGGCCTTTCGCTGCTATGAGCTTGGCTTGCTCAAAGTATGGAATCATATGACCAAAAGCAAGCCACGGGAATTTGACAATGTGAAGCTTCCGCTGCTTATTTGGCTACTAATGAAGGTTGATGATTGATTCAGATTTCAAATTTTCATTGCAAACATTCCCTTTTATTGAGTATAGGATCACCAAAGTATCATTCCATTCGATCTGGTATATGCAAGCTATTGCTGAAGGGGGGTATATGATATTGCATTGGTAATATTCAAATGCCTCACCGGCAGATTTTCTGCTCATAATAACACTTGACATGATACTCTCTCCAACATGTGAAAGTCACAATCCTCTCTTTGGAAACTTATCAATCTCTTTGAACGGCCTTTTGCTGGGACTTATTTTGAAATTCTATGAAGCCTGGTAGGACTATAATCCTTGCAACTAAAGAAAATGAATTTTTTTATCGAAATCATCCATGAAATATAAAATTTACCAAAAAAATCATTTATAAAACTCGATATTACTCCGACTCACTCATTAAAATATTTCTTTACCCAAAACCGCCCATTAAAGAATTTATAACAAAACCCACACATCGCCCCATGTGCTTTCGAAATATTATTCTTTTGTTTTAATTTTTTTGTAAAAAATACCAAAAATCAGGTAAAAAATTCAAAAGAAAGATTGGTTTTCCGATTGGCAAAAATAATCAAATTGTGAATTATTTCTATATATATAATAGAACTCATGTTTACCATCACACATATAGCGATGAAAATTTTCTTAATTAAAACCTCTAATTTCATTGTTAAAAATAGTCGGAGAATAAGATAAAAAATAATAAGATAAAAATTTAAAAAATTAAAAATTTAAAAATTAAAAATTTATATGTACAAATTAAAATTTTAAAATTGTGAAGAATATATTTTAAAATTTGAAGAAAATTAAATAACATAAGAATTTAAAAAATAAAACTAGAGCACTAAAAACGTAACTTCATGCTGGGATGCAGTCGATCAGAGGCTGCGCCGAGCAGAGCCAGAGGAGCGTTTGGCTGTTGTGCGAGGTCGAAATTGTGTCGCCAGAGTTTTAATTTGCAAATCATCTGTTCCGCTCGCCCACCAACGACCCTCTAATTTCGGAACTCTCGAGTTTTCTTTAACGCCCCATTTGGTTGCGGGGAAAAAGATGAGGAAAGAAAAAATTAAAGAAAAATAATTTTCTCATGAGAAAGTTGTAAGAAAAATTTGATGCATATTTTTTTACATTTTTTTCCTTGCAATCAAACGTATAATTTCATTTTCACTCAAAATTTTCCTTTCGGCCCCGTTTGGTTGCGGGAAAAAAAGTGAGGAAAGAAAATTTTAAAGAAAAATGATTTTCCATGAGA
>JAWWMW010055582.1:0-16742 GCA_035048345.1 Echeveria elegans
ATGGCCGAGTCGGCAAAGTTTGGAATTTTAATGACATTTTTTCCAATGTTCTTCCTATTTCCTTTTATAATAATTATTTCTCATCTTTTTTCTCTCAATACACTCTCTTTTCTATTTTATTACTATTCATTTTTTTGCTTTTACATTATTATCTCACTCACACAATTTTTTTTATCTCTTCATACACTCTCTTTCCTACTTTATTACTATTTACTTTCATACTTTTATTACTATTTAGGGGCAATTACAGAAAAAGACCCCTATCTGTAACATTTTTTCCAGATGACACCCCTCCGTTTTGTTTTTATACTTAAACACCTTCATGTTTTTGCCGTTTTCAATTAGAAAACCCTTCGTAATTTTAAAAACTTTAGGGGTCAGATTGAAAATACAAAAAATACAATCCAACCCCTCATCTTCCTCCTCCTCCACCACCACCACCACCACTCCACCACCACCGCCACCTCCTCCCTCCTCCTCTACCACCTCCCCCTCCTCCACCACCACCATTCCACAACCACCACCTCCTCCTCCCTCCTTCTCCTTCACCATCACCCCCTCCTCCACCTCCACCACCACCTCCTCCCTCCTCCTCCACCGAGGTGGTAGTGGTGGATGAGGAGGGTGGTGGTGGTGGAGGAAGAAGTGAGGGAGGAGGGAGTGGTGGAGGTGGAGGAGGAGTGGTGAAGTGGTGGAGGTGGAGGAGTGGTGGTGGGTGAGGAGGAGTTGGTGGTAGTGGAGGAGGGGGTGGTGGTGGTGGTGGAGGAGAAGGAGGAGGAGGTGGTAGTGGTGGTGGAGGAGGGCGTGGTGGAGGAGGAGGAGGAAGATGAGGGGTTTGATTGTATTTTTTGTATTTTCAATCCGACTCTTAAAATTTTTAAAATTACAAAAGGTGTCTAATTGAAAATGGTAAAAAATGAAGGTGTATAAGTGTGAAAATAAAACTGAGAGATGTCATCTGAAAAAAGTATTACAAATATGAGTCTTTTTCTGTAATTAACTCTTAATCATATGACTCCTTACATAAACAATATTATTTTAAATTATAACAAAAAAGTCTACGACTTTTTTATTTAATTAAGTATTAAATAGTATTGGTGATTTCGTCATCCCGACGGGAATTATTTCTCTGTTAAATTTAAATTTTTATATTTTTTTAAATTTTTAATTTTTAATTTAGTTAAATGATTTAGTTAAGTGATAGGAATTTAGTTATATGTTGTTTGTAAATGTATGGTTTGTTAGTTAGATATTTAGTTGAAATGATTTAGTTAGGTGATAGGGATAGTTAGATGTTGTTGGTAAATGTATGAATTTAGTTAGATGTTGTTGGTAAATGTATGATTGTTAGTTAGATATTCTTTTATATTTTAGCGATGAAAAAAGGATAATTAGGGATGAAAAAAGTGGTTGGTAAAATGTGTGGTGGTGGATGATAAATTATTATATATATAGACTAGAGGTGAGTCTGTCGTTTCGACGGGACTGCGGCATGAACATACGTTTTTATTTATATCTTTGTTCGATTCTTCATATTGTTCCCAACGTTTACTGCTTTATTTTTATTTTTTTACTTTTTAGGGTATTTTTATTCTGATGGCTTCATTCGATTCCTATCAAATTTATTAATGTATTCTGCACAATTTAAATTTTAAATTTATACTTATGTTTTTTTAAAATTTAAAATTTTTTGTCTTATTCTTTTTTTTGTTTTATTCTTTTTTGTTTTATTCTTCAACTATTTTTAGCAACGAAATTAGTATATTTAGCGACGAAATTTTTCATCGCTATATGTATGATGGTGGATTGAATTCTTTTATATATATACTAGTGGTGATCCCGTCGTCCCGACGGAAATTGTTTCTCTGTTAAATTTAATTTTTTTAATTTTTTAATTTTTTAATTTTTTAATTTTTAGTTAGTTGATAGGAATTTAGTTAGATTTCGTTACTAAATTAGAAAATCTAATTATATTTCGTCGCTAAATGTGTGGTTCATCCAATTAGATATTCTATTATATATATAAATTGATAAAAACACTTCATAAATAACGACTTTGAAAATCCACGTTGAAAGTTTACTGATGGGCTTCGCTATAGGCCCAGTGAGTGGACGAACTACTTAAGAATTCCTTACAAGACTCGAATTGGGGTCGATCTTTCTGGAGAAGCCCATGTTTGAGTCCCTCCCGCCAACAGTAACAGTATTTAAATGCAGAGCTTGTGCCGAGTGATCTGATTACAAGTCGCCGCTCGCCAGTGCCCAGTGTTGTCTGCATAATCACTGGTTTATTCGCATTGGAGGTGTTGGCGTTATGAGTATATCTTTTCTTTTTTGAAGCCTGTTCGTCCTGTTATTCTTGCCAATAAAATTAATATTCCTTGTTATTACGAAGTTCGGAGTGAATACGAGTTTCGTTTCATGACTCTTGATTTTAAAGTTTTTTTAAATTATTCCTTATTATCGATTAAGGACCTGACAAACCTCGAACTTAAAATGTATGTGCATTCAAGAATATTTGAACTCTTGATCTTGTCGATGGAAGACCGAGAGCTGGCCGCTACTCCTGCCTTGATTGTTACCAAGTAGTCAACTTGTGCGAGTCTTTAATCTTCCATGTGTTGATGTGAGACATAATGCCAGTCTGGTGTGGTGTTTTCTATTCTCGGTTTTCAATTTCTAGAGTGTTGGTTACTGCTTTATGCAAAGAGTTACCAGTAATATTTCGAACATCATGCTTGACTTGAAAACTACTGTTTTTCTTCTTTAAAAGAAAAAGTAAAGTAGTCAAACTTTAAAGTCTGGGTTTGACTGTGGCGTTGACTCGAACCCTAACAGCCAACAACGCGATCGATGAATCAAACTCAAAACCCTTGGCGATTTCCGCCATCTCTTAGCAATTGATCGGAGTCGCAACTCGCAAGGGAACGACAAGGCGTCGGTACATCGTAAATATGATAAGGCCTTAAATCATGGGGGTCGGACACTGTGAGGGCTTTCACGATTGACGAGGTAACCATGCGCAACTTTATGAACTGTTATTCGGAAAATCAAAAACTGCATATCAGTGTTTAGATCCTAAGGAGATCAATTTGGTTTTCATTGTTTGTTGCATTGAATTTTACAAGGCTTCAAAAGGCATTTGTTTATGTTTGATGAGGATGGCGTATTGTTTAATATTGAGTGCGAGGAAGGAGGATGGTTAACCCTACAAATATGCCGAAAAGGAGTATCAACAAGCCGGTGAAGTTCACAATGAGAGCTTCTTGGCTTCGTCCCAGCATCAAGAATATGAATTGCTGTGCTAAGCCTGTCTCTGCGGTTAAGATGATCATAAAGAAGATGGCAACTCCCAAAAAGACATGCCAAGGTGCCAAGTTTGCCCTGGTTGACATCTGGGTGGCAGGGGAGAAGAAAGCAAAAAAGCCAAATAGCCACTGCGAGAATAAAGTTTCACATAAGAGAGTTTGGCAGGAATTAGTTTATCGATTTTGGGGATATTGTGTGGTATCCATACCTGAAGACCAAATAGACAGATTGTGCTTATGCCAATCCATGAATGCAGAGTGACCATATGCGCATAACCTTTCTCATTGTGGAACTTGAATACTGCATAAATCCCCAGAATTCCGAAAACAAGGGCGATGAAGTGCAGAGTAAGGTGACAGACCTTGTTTGTCTTCCTAGTTGCTGGGACACTTTTGTACACCATTATGCCTACACATGAAAATTCTTCTGGAACGTTTTTTTAACAAAGGTTTTCTTTATTTGCCCGACTTAAATCTGTATTTCTTGTACCTTCTCCAGTAAGTAACACCATGCCGATGACCATGAAGAAGGGATGCAACTATAAAACAGAAAAAGCATCATACAAAAAAAGTAAGAAAGTGCAAGTGCAATAATGGTCAGTCAGGAAACACATACGTTAAAAATCTTGGACTTGACATCAGAGTTGAACGCCATGCCCTCTCTGAAGTGTAGAAGCCACACAAGCAGGAGAGTGGTAATTGCAATGAATAACAAATGCGCGAAAATAATTGCTGGTGTAGCGGTTATCTGATAGCTCGAACTCCTGACCGCCATTTTTACCCTACCGAGTTCTTTCTAATCAGAGGTACGTATTTGTTATCAAGGCTTTTTATGTAAATCAAGATTCAGCTGTGGCTGCTTCATGAGTATTAGGACAAGGAATGTTTATGAGGCATGTCGAGCCAACAAGCAAATGTTCAAGTTCATAAAGACAGTGTGAAACACCAAATGCTGGACATAACCAACATGCCGGACATTGGTTTGCTCACCTGATTGGTGATGAATCCTATGGCATCTGAGAATCAGTGATACCTGGTTGTTACATAAGGCTGATTTAGTGGTCAATTTTAATATTTGGTTACGACAATATACATAGATGTCTTTGTCCAACGGCAAAAGAAATCATTATTGGACAACAGATGGATACAATGTAATCACAATGTGGAGTTGGAATGATTCATTCAGTGGGTAGCAATGGTTGAAAGCTGAAACAATGATAAACTGTGGAGATGGAGATGGGCTTGAGCAATCATGCAATATGAACTCAAAGAAAATCAAATTTTTCAAAAAAAGCATCAACCAAAGAAGAGAACAGACATGTGTCAAGTCAAGATTACAGATAATGATTAATACTCTTTAAATTAAAATGCTGCACCATCTAATCTGGCATTATTGAAAATTTAGGATAGGGCTGATGAGAAGGTCTTCATGGTGGGGGCCTATTGTAGACAAACTTGTCCATCATTAAGGAAGTCTGCTCTACTTGGCCACTTTTATCTTGGCAGATCATAGATCATTAAAACAAATCTCACAAGCAAAGAAACAATTACCCATAACATTATAGGATCCTTTTTTGTCCCCTATCTCGATGTGCATTCGTCAATTTGATGTCAAAGTGTCCAAACCTAACGTTCCATAGATTATTTCTCATTTGGACTGATTTTTAAATCACTGACGTGAGTGAGACACTAACCAGTAAGCCATGCATGTTAACGTCAGTTTAGCTATCTATTCAATCCACAACACACAAATACCCATAAAAAAATTTCATCTCTAAAATCCTAATTTTCATCACTAAAGATCATAGGATAATAAAACAAAATAAGGATAAAAACAAAATAAAACTTCATTTGACAAAAATGCCCCTCCTCATACTTTTATTTACACCACACGCCATCCATACGTATTTATTCCTATTATTTCATATTTGACCGTATTTGTCCATATTTATTGATATATGACTTTATTTAAATGTATGTGACCATATATTTGACAAGTTTTAATTGTATTATATAAGTTTCTACCTTCTTAGACTGTATTTTATCAGCTATTTGTTACTTAAATATATTTGACTATATTATATCGAGTATTTGAATATTTTTTAATCGTATTAACCGTACATGTATTGATCAATTGACATTATTAAAATATATTTAACGGTATTTGATCAGTTATATGAGTAACTTTTAATCATATAAACCATATTTAACTGTATTGGAACGAGTATTACGTATAGATTTCTCATTCGGGATGACGGGTTGTCACAAAATTAAAAATAATATAATTGAACTATACACAAAAAATTAAAAAATAAGTAGCATTCAAAAATTTTAATCACAAGAATAAAATTATAGAGAGAAACGTTAGAAATTTTTATTAAAATTGAATTAAAACATTGAGAAAATGTTGTAATGTTGTGTACACAATATAGTTGTTGGCTTTCTTGACTTTTTGAAATGCTTAAGCTCTTGTACACAATATACTTTTTTAATGTCTGTTGTGAATGATGTCTGTTGTCGCCGCATTCCGTCGAAACGACGGACTTAGCACTTGTTATGACAATAAACAATCACGTTCGAAGAGATAACATCATGTCGATCAGAAAGAGATGAGCTCATGCAACGAATTCAACATGTTCAGTGAATCAGTTTTGCAACCAAATATTAATCTTGATCCGTTCACAGAGCAGGATGATTCCATCAAATGAAAAGATGAATCTGTTATTTATTGTCCCCTATTTGATGTTTATAATTTCCGACCTGTCCATAATATAAAGCTGACAAAAAATTATATGTTATAAGATTGTCTGTCTCCTGTTTAAATTTTATAATTTCTGACCGTCCACACTATATACCTAGCAAAAAGGTACAAGTCATGAATTATCAAGGGACAATTAAAGGGCTTTAAGTAGAATCCCCCTTTTACAATGCGTCAGAAGTACGAAGACACTATGGTTTAGAATCCCAGTGGCAGTATATATATAAAGCTCCCACCTTTGCCTCCATCTCCCCAACCCCATCTCACCCCAAATCCCAAATACACAATGAAAGGAGGATTTCTAGGGTTCGGATCTGCGGTGTTTCTTTGCAGGCCTCAGTTTCAGCCCAAACTTGCAACAGCTACAAATTCACAAACAACCAAATCTTCACCGCCTGCAGAGACCTCCCAGTCCTCAACTCATACCTCCACTGGACCTACGACGACACTACCCACAAAGCCAACATAGCATACCGTCACAAGGGTGTTACAAACTCACAATGGGTAGCTTGGGGTATAAACCCAAGAGGGCTAACAATGGTTGGATGTCAATCTTTGATTGCTTATCATAATGCATCTAATTCAGTTAGGGCTTATACTTCAAGTATAACTAGTAATAGTACTAGTTTAGCTGAAAGTGCCTTGAGTTTCGGTGTTGTTCTGCAGACGCATGGAATCTTGAACGTGATCAGTTGGGGAATTCTGATGCCGGCAGGTGCGATGTTTGCACGTTATCTTAAGGTATCTAAGGCGGCTGATCCAGCTTGGTTCTTCTACCTTCACATCACATGCCAAGCGTCAGCTTATATAGTTGGAGTGGCTGGATGGGCAACTGGACTCAAGGTTGGCAGCGAGTCTGTTGGTATTGAATACAGTCTTCACAGGAGCATAGGAATCGCACTATTCTGTCTTGGAACTCGACAGGTATCTTTCATTCAACCTCTTGTTTGAATTGCTTAAGTTGATGAAAAAGACAACTTGGCTATCTTTGAAAATAATTAATGGCAGCTGGTGCCATTTTCTTGTCTTGAAGTAGAAATGTCCATCTAGTGAATCAGACGTAGGTTAGAATCCATTCCTGAAAAATAGAGAAACTGGTAATTTGACATTTTTGACAGGTATATTAGTCCACAGTTACTCACGTTAGCAGCTTCAACCCATGTTCGTACAAATAATTCTTTTTATTTTTTTGAGCTGCTGGCCACCACACGCATTATCAAAATCATAGAATTAAATACCTTAAAGATAAGATTGGGATGAGGAACGGACATGCCACTGCTTGTAATAAGTAAATGCATTATTAACTTGCTTCTTACGCTTGAGTGGTAGTCAAGTGGTAAAGACAATTCTCTTGAACCAAAGGGTAGGTGTGAAACCTATGACCCTCTTAAAAAAAAAACTTGCTTCTTACACTTACAGTTTTATTATGATGATGTCGCTTTTACTTACCACATGCTTTTGTATTCAATTCTTTAGGTGTTTGCCTTGCTTTTGAGGCCTAAGAAGGACCACAAGATCAGAATTTATTGGAATGTCTATCACCATGCTACCGGCTATGCAGTTATTATTCTCAGTATCATCAACGTCTACAAGGGTTTTGAAATTCTCGGCCAGGATGGTTGGAAGAGAGTTTACACTGGTATCATCATAGCCATAGGCGCTGTTGCAGTGATATTGGAACTTTTCACATGGATTGTGGTCTTGAAGAGGAAGAAGAGTGGAGTCTCTGACAAACACCAACATGGCTCTTCCAATGGCGCAAATGGAAATGGAACTGTTTATAGTATTTGTTTTTTAAATTATTAGAGTATTTTCTGAACTCTTTTCGCTTGTTTTTGTATATATTTATGAATACAATCATCCCTTCATTTCACTATTTCCATTTTTTGTCAACCTTGGAAAATACTAACAAAATTAAAAATATGTAAAATGAAGCCTGCTTAATTTATTTACACTTAAATTAATGAAGGGATGATATCTAATGCTGTGAAGTATAAACTGTAAAGATTAGGAGACTTGAGAATAATGTCTGATGCCTACAGACATCAATTTTAGTCTGCAGATTCCTCTGTCTCCTGATGATGGGTCTCAGCAGTTTCATCTTCAGTCTTCTCTGCCTCAAGGTCTGTAGATGGACTATCATTTACTTGCTCAACTGCTGCCTCACTACTGATTTTAGCTTTTTCTGCCTCGAGTTCGACAGATGAACGATCTCTAGGCTGGAGCTCAGCTATCTCTTTGACCACTTGAGCTTTGTCTGCTTCAAACTGTTCATTGTCTGTAAGAGAACGCAAAAATACAATGTAAAATTTATGACGCGGATAGAATTGATTCAAGATGTATGATCTTATTAGCTTATGACAGTGCACATGTACCTTTGTCAATGTTGAACTCGTTGAAGAAACGAATAAGTTTGCTTCTATTTGTGATGAGTATTCTTGCGACTTCAGGTGGCTTGTTTTGGTTTGCTACAAATAGCTAGTTACAGTAAAAGTATACATGGTTAGCTGTTTATACCGTTTGGAGCTATGAACGAGTTATATGAAAATAGAAGCTCGGAATTCAGCATGACACCTTGAAAACATGAAATGCCTCTAACTGAATTGACTTGTTTGAGTCCTGTGAACAACAAATGAGGGATCATTAAAATGAAACTGACATACCTAATGTTCGAGATGGATATGCATCGGATAGTGATACTATTTACTGACCCTGAGAAGATTCATCAATATCCTCATGTTTTCCAAGGAGCTAACGTATTTAATCATCACAGCTACATTAGAAGGGTGAAGTAAGACATCTCCCAACAGCTGAAACAAATTGCCTTGTTATAAAGGGGATTCACTGAATGGACTTCCAAGTGCTTTATTTCCGAAAATGAGTGTTAAATTGTAATGATTCGAGCAACTGTACCTTAATAGCATGCCTTCTTGTGATATAATTTGATGACTCCAGCAACTGAGAGTTGTATTGAGAGAAAAACTGACATCGAAAAGGCACAAGCAACTGTCAGTTCAGTCCAGTTTAAATAAGGAATTCCATATCGAATCATAAAGTAACACACCACTACCATTACTTTGGTAATTTATGTCATTTTCGGTTTCATAGACTTCTAGTTTCCATTACTAGGCGAATGCTAAGCAATTATGATTACTTTTTGTGTGTTTTTTAAAGTGGGAATGCAAAAGATGACTTAGAAGACTGCCAACACTAAGAGTGACTGAGAGTCTACCCATTCATGATTCTTCGAAAGAAACTCTGCAACTGTCGACTTGTGTCTTGTCAAAAGCTCCTGCAGTGTGGTCAAGGGTTAGAACACAATCCAGAATAATTTGAAAACTGAGCCACATATCCTCAAACACAGCATACAGTTTGTTAAGAAAGTAAAAACTGGATACAATTTCATGTCACTTCAGTTGGCACTACAGAAATGTTCATCGATAATTTTTTACTATAATTTCTCAGAAACATTGGATAAAAAATCAAAGATAAACAGTCAGCACTTAAGACTTAACTCTAAAAGTGGCTGCAGCATCAGATGCAATATCGAAATTAGGAATTTGTATATACTCGAAGAATTTCTTCATGTGGTCTGATTCCAGTACATACCTGAACAATATGAAGGAGTAATTACTGATTCATTTAAACAGAAAGAACAAAAAAAATAAACCAATGCTACAGCCAAAACTTACACTGGCTGGTGATTGATTAGTTTGGTTGTAACATACAATACTCATAGCATTCCATAACATGACATCTATCTAACTGATCTTCAAATGCTTAAATGTGAGAGTGGTGGATGTTACTATGTTTGCATACCTAGCAACACTCTGGTGACGAATGCACTCTCTTGCAATTGTGCCGTAAGTTAAAGCAATGGAATCATCTTCATAGCTGAATAAAGACGATGCATAACAAGTAAATACTTCAAATGCTGAATCAAAAATGTCATTAAACATTGTAAAAACTCAGTAGGAAAAAAGCTCACCCTGGTATCAAAATATCCATGATGTGTAGATTTTGTTCAAGGTATTCACAAGCAATTATTCTATACTGAACACGCTGCCGCTGCAAATTCGCCACCACGTGAGTCACATCTTGACGTGCCTGAAATAAAACCATAGGAGAGTTGATGAACAAAATTACCACTTAACCTGAACGTGACAACATCATTGACACATACAAACAGCTAATGAACTTGCTGACTGCAAAGTGCACTCACCCCTAAACTGAGCCTGGGAATGCATAGAATCAAGAGTCTCAAAGTGTCATCTTTGAAAAACTCTTGAGTCAACTGCGCACATGCTTCCGGATGAGGCTCACTCTCACCGTTCCCATACAAAACAGTCCTCATTTCAGATATCAGCTTCGTCAGCTCCCCCATCTGCCATCAACCACATCAAGTCAATTCACTCAAAAAATTGAAAACAAATCTCACAACCAGAAAAATCAATTCTTTTTTCAATTCACAAAAAAAGAAGAAGAAGAAATTAGGGCATCAAAATACCCAACAAAAAAAATCCAACCTTTTCCTCACGCTTGCTTTCGCGAATCTCGGTCTTACGATCGAAGAAAAAGAGAAGCTCCCTCGTAAGCCGGACAAGCTCCGTCGGCGTCTTCGGCTTCTGCTTGAAGATATTCTTCATCTCTTCTCCTCAACAATCCGCTAAGCCGACGCTTTCGGGCAATTTCTAGGGTTTTAGGGATCTATGGAAACAACAACACATCGATCAGAATTGGAATTAATTAATGATTTTTTTTTTTGGCGATCGCAGTTTTTTTAGGGTTTGGTATGAATTTAGGATCTTCCGCAGTTTTTGGCGCGCTTTCTGGGCCCCACAGGTGAGATCCACGTCGGCAGAATATATCCACCTCGATTGAGCTTTAGGAAAATAGGTCAAATTACTTACTACAAAATGACGTCATTTATATGTTTATTCGCAATATCATGATGTCATTTCCAACAAAATATTGAAACAAATTGGATATAAAGTCTGCGTTGTAGCATTCATTGTCGCATTTTGCACTTTTTTTTTACAAGGCAGAACTCAATCAACCATTTTGATAAAAAAAGGTAAATCAAACAATGAGGACTAAAATTATACATACAGTATAAGCTATGGAAAAAAAGTAAAGAGTGTATGCAAAGGGTTACACAAGACACTCAAACGGTCCATCATGTACAGATGAAGAACTTTTCAAGCCGGATACTGGTAAAAAAGAGAGATGGAGTCTGGAGCTGATTTTTCCTTCTTCTAGCTCTGGGAAGTGTTTTCATCTGGAGGGATTGATAAAGGTAGCTCATTTTCTATAAATTGTCTTGGGGAGATGGGATCGTCCTCTAAGGCTTCTGTTTCATTTCCTTTTGGTGTCGAAAATACTATGTCGTCTCCTTCTTTTGTTGGTGAATGCTTGGTGTCTTCTATGTCGTCTTCATCTTGTAGAGGATCACGAGTGTTATGTGATTCGTTGTTTGGAGAATTGATGTTGATTTGTGTTTCGATGTTTGGTTGATCGATGGTGACTTCAGTTTCGTCGGTTGGTTGGGAGGTGATTTCTTGTCTTGCGAAGGTGACTGAACTGGAACTTCCGCTAGTAACTTCTTTTGGTAAACTGTGGGTTATACTTCCACGTGGTTCAACCCCAACTCTACGCAAGTGTAACTGTAAAATGTTCAAGAACATGAGAAATTTCCATTGACCTTATCGTGCAATCGGGTTATTTTCCGAACAAAAGTGGATATGACAGAGTATACCGTTTCATGCTACCTGTAAATGCAGATTGACTTCATCTGAGCGCGAGAGAAACGGGAAATCACCGCCCGTCTTCAAGTGTGCTTGCCTTGCTCCAGGGTATCGGTCCATCACTTGATCTTTCATATGTTGAGGAGTTGCACAGTAATCATTAGTCTACAAGCATTGGCGTCAAATAGGTTAGAGATTCTTGAGTTTGATGTTTTTTTTTTTGAAAAAGGAAAAAAATTGATGTATGGCGAACATAAATATATCACAGAAAATACAGCTGATAACTTACATCCATTATGGTTATAAATGAGTCTGCAAGGAAAAGGGGTCCAACTGATGCATCATCGGCCATTAAAGTCAGCCTGGACGCCAAGTCTTCTCTCGACAGAGTTTCAACCTGATAGTCGACAAATGCAACAATCATAAGGCACCTATTAAGAAGACAGGATGTAATGAGCAACTAATTTTGTTCTTTGCATTGGACACTTATTCATCTACTTTGTATCATCAACATATACTTGAGAGCACGAGCATCAAATGCTGAACAGGAGAACTACAATATTCTTTACAGATAATTAATGGATTTACTTTGTGTAGGTGACAAGATTTCAGCATCAAAAAATCTATTTTGATAACGAAAATGTGAGTTCTTACCTGGGAAACCACAAAGTCTACCGAGTCTGCTATGAATGGTTCATGAGGACCATCACGAATTCCCGTCAAGATATACCGCTTAAGCCAAAAAGACGGAGTCCAGCTAGCGCTGTGGATAAAAGTAACGCAGTTGATAAAGACATGTAAAAATAAAAAAAGACAATGTAATCATTTCTATTAACTGTACATATGATAAAAGGACAGCATAGGACTATTTTTGATAAACTCAAACTATAGGCTATTTAGTGTTCGTGCTGGTTTAAGTAATTGTTTATCACAAGAGGCAATTTGTTGACTAGACAAGGTCATAAATATACCCACAAATTTGTCAAGTAGGTTAAGGTATTTTTACACTTGTAATCTTATCAAATATGGAAAAATAAAACACCATCCACCGGTCGACATAAACTCATCTTGACTGGAATATTTTGAATTGCGAATGATATTCTCAAATAGGGAGAAAACTTGCTTCTTACATTGGAGCCCACGGCATTGAAGCGGCGGAGCTGCGTGTCTCCAAAAAAGTGTTAGATAATACCAATGATTTCACCCGTCTTGGACGATACTGAGCAAATAGTTGTGCGAGGAAGCCTCCAAGTGATGTCCCATACAAATGTATCTGAAATAAATAATCGTCAGATCTAGAAATAATGAATGCAATGAGGTTAAGCAGAAAATAGAGTAGAGCTAACATGATGAACGTCGACCGCATCCAGAAACTTTTCAAACGCTATAATCCACTCACGATGGTTCCATACACGCGGAATGTCAACTGATATTATCCTGTACCCCTGCACATTTAATAAAAGATCAGAACAATTTTGATTTTGTGACTTTGAGTAACAAGTCATTCATGAACAAAAATTGACAACTCAATATTACCATTGTGTCTGTATTATCTAATATATACGATAAAACAGATTTCACTGTTAGAGCTACTAAAGCAATATCTAAAATGAAGAGCACCATGCAGGACCGAGGAGAGCGATGGACAAGCATATATATGGATGGAAGACCATTTAAAATTTATGTTGAGCCCCATAACCATTACCCTGAAACTAAAAACAAGGATTGCAATAAAACCTAAAACCCGTACCTTCATAGACAAAGACATAATCTGCTTATAGTAAACATCGGCCGTTCCTGCTGTTCCAGTTAGACAGATAAGAGGAGGTATGTTCTTTGGACCATAATCATAGTACCGCCACTGTTTTTTACCAATCTGGAATCATATAAATCATTAAGTTCTTGATGGCAGTATCAAGTTTCACGCTGCATATATGGGAATAAAGCCATACGCCTAAGTGCTCACAAATGAAACAACTAACAAATAACATCACTTAACTAATAAAAAACGCATATAACCAACGCTATAAACGGGTCAGGAAACAGCCATATGCAGGGTATTCACATAACACAAATGAGGCGTGATAGACTGTTTAGCAATCTAAACGAAAATATGGACTTGGCAACACACTCAATCCACACACCAAGAATATGCAGATTCTCTAAACACGCAAACAAAACAAAAAGACTGATGCGGTCATTTAAGAAAATTGAATCACAATAGCACAATGTAACTGCTACTCATCACCTACATTGTGAACCTCCGAATGAATCCCTGGCTAGGATTTCTTTTGGAGAAACCTCGCGGAATCAAATAAATACACAAACCACAGTAAGACTACGCACCCAATGACTACAAAAACTTCCGATCGATTCAAAAAGTTCGCACCTTTACACCAACCATAAAATCAAAAGCTGATAAACAAAAACAGCACCAAACCACACTAACCCTAACCCAATCCAAATTCGAACGCATTCAGAAGAATTGAAAGAAATCAACTTACAGGGATCTTGTGAAGAGGGACTTGAGATTTGAAGTGCATATAATCCCCCGGCGCCGAGAAGACGCCTTTCATTTAAAACCCTCAACTCAGGCGAATCAACGATTGCGTCCAAAATCGATCTGACGTCGCCTCAAATTGTGAATGGGTCTTCGTGTGTCCGTCGTCGAATTAACAGTCAATGGATCGGTGATTGTCTGTCAGCTGCCCGTCAGCGTTTTTCCTTTCCATTTTCCATTTTTATATAATTAAACTAGCGGTCCATCGGTCCTTAGGACGGAAATGCGAGAGGATAGATGTTTGTTTTCTCGCTTTATAAATCTTTTCCGAATCAGATTTTTTCGATTCTCATGTTCAGATCTAACTACAACCTTAATCCGATGATGATTTCTTAAAAAGACCCTTCCCGTGTCCCTTTCGAAATCTCTCAAAAATGATGATTTCTTAAAAAGACACTTCCCGTCTCGCTTTCGAAATCTCTCAAAAGCTTAATTTTTTTCGTGTCTCCATTCGACTCTTCTTAAACTTCCCAACATTTCCCGCTTCGCTTCGCTTCACTTTTTATTTCTTATTTCTTATTTTTTTAATTTTTAATTGGTCGGCCGCCCGTGTAAATTTAAACTTTAAAACTTAAAGACATGAGTATTATTTTGAAGATTGTGTAGTAGTGTGTTCGATGTGGAATAAATAGTGTTTTAGACCTTGACTTATATTAATGGTAGGTTTGTAATTATTTGTAGAGTCGGGGGTAAAATGGACGATCCATATTTGACCATGCGACCATGCATTCATGATGCATATTTTATTATATAATAGATATCTATATATATAATAGTTTAGCAATCCACCACCACACATTAGCCAACCATATTTTCGTCCCTAAATCACTAATTTCTGTCGCTAAAGGTCACCCCAAACACACATTCCCAAAAATACCGCTTCCACTATCCCTTATTAACCACATTTATTTCATATTTGACTAGATTTGATCATATTTGACCAGATTTGACCAGATTTATTTCAAAAAAAACTATATAATTAAAAATTAAAAATAAAAGTTATGAGTGTAAAGGGAATTCTTGAAAACTTGATGACATCGAATGAATACACGAAAAAATTGAAAATGGAAAATAAAAAATAAAAAATGGATCGGGAAACTTTGGATATTAATCACACGGGCCCGGCCCATTAAAAAATAAAAATAAAATAAAATTACACACAATACACGGGTCCGGCCTGACCCAAAAATTTAAAAGTTTTATTTTACACAGATCACACGGGTCCAAAAATTGATGTATCGAATCATGCACGTGTTGACCGGTACGATTGCGCATTCGGGACGACGGGCGGCACGCTAGTAAATAAATAATCGATTTCTGTTCAAAAAAGAAAAAAGGAATAACACAATTTATTTATTTTTATTAAGCAGAGGTGTAAACTGTAATAAAACTGTAACGAAACGCAGCATTTCAAGAGTGACTGAGAGCAGTGTGAGACTTACACGTCAGCAAAGTTTCCAAAAGCGAGTAGTAGCCCAGAGTTCAACGGTGACTTCCGTAACTCTATACAGTGGCGGAGCTAGAAAAATTAACGAGGGAGGGCGATAGCTGAACGTGATTGGCGACGGGCTGAGGGACTGGCGATCAGCGACGGCTGAAGGTGGACAAAACAGCAGAAAGAAGGAACGAACGAATAAAGTTTCACTGTAAAAAAATAAAACTCAGGGTGGGCGAAAGACCACTCTCGGCCTCAAGTGGCTCCGCCACTGACTCTATAAATACCTCCTAATCGTTGATCTGGATCACTTCACGAAATTCAAAGACGGATGGACGCAGATAAAATCACAGCGGAGAAGAGGCTTGTTCGTCCGCTTCTATTTTTTTATATAATTGGAAGACTCAAACATGTAAGTTTTTGAAACTAGGGTTTTCCTGGTGTAATATTGAGCTTTTAAGTTCGTTTTACATAAATATTTCAGCCTTGTTTTTACTTGTTTCGCATATCTATATGATGCATTTTCGCCTTCTATGGCTGCTGGTTTTTGGCTAATAAAATTGTGTTTCTAGCTAGGTTTGCAAACGTCTATGGTTCCGAAAGCCTTTATGCATGGTTTCTCTTAAGTCTTAACTTAGAAGTGAATTCGTTTATTGTTTTTTATTTTCTTTATTAGTTGTGTACTTTAAGAACTGAAATGACACAAGTTCTAATATCAGAAGGTATTATTTCATTTTATTCTTTTTTTGTTTTGTTTATGTTCTGTAAAATATTTTAAATCATAACGAGCAGGTATGATCTGACTTCTCTAGTCCATCCTTTATGAGAGCACCATGTAACTTAGTGCTCATGTGTGACAATATTTTTGGGCAAGATGATCATGAATCAAGGGGGAGATTCTGAGTAGTTGATTTTGTATGCTTGACTCAGAGGGCCT
>JAWWMW010056547.1:0-16708 GCA_035048345.1 Echeveria elegans
GAACACGTGCACAGAAGCGTTCAGACTGGGTCTGAACGGGTGGAAATCAAGACTGGGTCTTGTATCAAGGGACTGAGGTTTCCCGACATCTTTTCACTAGATTTGTTCTTAGTTTGTTCATTATCTGAGGTTGTAAGTGATGTGTAAGAACATTTGCAGAACAGTGAATTGTTTCCACCGGGCTTGAGGAGAAGCCACCCGGACTAAGCCTTAAAGGAGCTGACCGGATTAACAATTTATGTGTCGTATTTACTTTCTGTTACGTCTCACTAATTGACTAATCGGGCAGAATTTGAATCTTGAAAGTTTGAATCCAAATCTAAATCAAGCTTAGTGCTTGCAATTTCAATTGGTATCAAAGCGGGATACATAACAGCTACAGAGTATTTGAGATCCTTGGATTTTGACAATATTCAGAGTCATGTCACACGGAGACTTTGCATACAAAGAAGCCTCAATCAGACCACCGGTGCTGAACGAGAGCAATTATGCTATCTGAAAGACACGAATGACGGCCTACATAAAAAGCATGGATGACCGTGCCTAGAGAAATTTTATTTTTGGATGGAAGCTGCCACAAATTGTAAATGAAAATGGGAACTTTGTTCCACTAGATGAACTATCATGAACCGCTGAAGACGATAAGCTGTCTGCATCAAACTCCAGGGCCCTAAACGAAATCTTTTCGGCAGTTGAATCAAAAATCTATGCCCTTATTCAACAATGTATGGTTGCTAAGGAAGCTTGAGAATTTCTACGGGTGACCTATGAAGGGACAGATAAAGTAAAGGAAAGCAGAATGCAACAACTAATTTCAAGATTTGAATATACGTATTAATCATGTGAAAGAAGAAGAATAAGACGAAACATGCATTTGGGGACACATCTCACAGGAGAATGGTTCTTTGGAGATCATAAATTATCTGAGGACAGGATGATAAGATCTGGATCATTGATTTTGATTAAATCAATGGTTGAGATTAAAATATTTTTTAATTAAAATAAAAATGGATTAGCACAAAACACAAGGTGGACATAAAACACGAGATGATTGAGATCGTAAAGTTATCAATCTCAACCATTGATTTAATCAAAATTAATGATTGAGATTAAGTCTTTCCGTTCTCAGATAAACTTGTGATTCTCAAAGAACTTTTCTCCATCTTACACATGTTCGATGATCAGCAATAATATTTTGGAACTTAACGTCTAAACCCTAATCTAAAATGGAGTACTTAGAGTAGATGTATAGGCATTGTGGCTAGGCTGGTGTCTGCAGGATTGACAATGGCAGATCGGCTGTCATTTTCTTGGTGGGATTTGCGCTTTGGCGTTCATACTTACTTGTCGCAGCCTTGGATGCTGGCTTTTTTTCAAACCCTCGTTATTCATTTTTTGTCTTGGTTCATGTTCTGCCGCTCTAGCCTTAACTATGATTGATGAAAAATGATGCTTTTCATGTGATTTTGGTGGTGATAATCTTTGACCATGCATGGAAAGGATAATTAGTAAATGATAATGGCTTAGGGTAGGATTTAGGATGGCGCTAGTTGTAGACATTTGTGGTGCAATCACACTTTGTGAGCCCATGATTCGAATTTTGAGAACAAAATGAAAAAAATTGTCCCGTTGTCCATCTGTGGTCAACGAGACGGATAATGGTACAATCTATCAGTTATACAAATTATTTACAATTCGACTCTTCCCCACATGTAGATCACCATCAAATTTTTTTACAAATCATGATATTTCTATTAATAAATCGTATGTCCGGGAAAGTTCTTCCTACTTGGAGGATTGGCTCGATTTTTAATGTAAAAGTGGTGTGTGGTGTGAGGAGTGTGAGTGAGAGTAGGAGTAGGAGTGTGAGTGTGAGTGTGAGTGTGAGTGTGAGAGTGTGAGGGTGTGAGAGTGTTGTGTGAGTGTGAATGTGAGAGAGAGAGAGAGTGTGTGAGTGAGTGAATAATATAAAAGTACAGAAGTGAATAGTAATAAAGTATGAAAGAGAGTGTATTGAGAGGAAAAAATGATTATGTGAGTGATACTAGAATAATGTAAAAGTAAGAAAATAAATAGTAATAAAGCATGAAAGAGAGTGGGTTATGAGAGTGAATTAACTGTCATAAAAGAAAATAGGAAGAACTTTAGGGACACCCAAATAGGAAAGTAGGAAGATCATTTGGGGACAGAGGGAGTATAAGAGAAGTTCTATTTAATCACATATCTTCCTATTAATAAAACGGGAAGCCCTCAATTTTTTTTACTAATTCGGCATCTGACGCTAGAAAAGAGGAGAATAGTAGTAAGGATTTGAGGATTGAATCTGGTAGGAAGGTTGGTGAAGCTGCAGTATTAGTGGAATCTAGCAACGGTAAGGGGGTTGTTGATAATGGGAATCAGGAAGGGAACCAATATGGAGATGAGAAGATGCGGCAAGAGAGGAGGAGAAAGCCCAGTGTAAGTAGGAATTCGCCTAAGCATTTACAAGGTGAGCAGGTTGCCGTTGGGTGGCCAGCATGGCTCTCTGCTGTGGATGGCTACCTCGACGGGCAGATTCTTTTGAGAAAATTGATGTGGTCTACATCAAATTGACTTAGTCAAATTCCCTTTATCTTTTTTTTTTTTTTGACTTTGTAGTGGAAATGACAAGGCAAAATGGGCAATACATATTTGGTGACCCGCTATTTTGTCCTGCAGTGACTCTATTCTATTATATAATATATATATTTAACAAATTAAATTAGTTTAATCGGTTAGAGTGTTAGAATGTGAGAGCACCACGAGGTTTAGTGCTCGTGTGCGACAATGTTTTTGGGCAAGATGATCGTGGATCAGTGGGAGATTCTGAGTAGTTGATCGTGAATGCTTGACGAAGTTATATGTTGTCTGAGGCAGCAAGCCGAGTCGTCACATAGTTATATATTGCCTGAGGCAGCAAGCCGAGTCGTCACAGAGTCCGAAACAGCAATCCTCACAGTGTCTGAGACAGCAGTCGTCACAGAGTCTGACACATAGGGCTGAGTTGATCGAAGTGTGCCACATCATCAGCTGATGTGGAATACTATTATTTAGATAAAGATACAAATATTATCTATTGGAAATATTATTTAAGCAATAAGAAATATTGCTAAATCAGAAATATTACTTAGCAATCAAGCATATTGCTAAATCATTATCTAAAGCAATATTTGAAAAGTGTTATCTTTATCTTTGGGAATAAGATAAAGATCCAGCAATCAGATCCTGCCAGCTTGGAACATGTTTCCTTATCTGATGTAGAAGTCTGAGTCGTCACAGACTGGACTGTGATATCTTTATCTTTGGTAGCTCTATAAAGATCGATTTCTAAGTGATGGGTAATGCAGATATGATTTAAATAAATTTAAATCAGATTTAATCAGATTATTAGGATCATGGATATTGCTAAAAATTATTTTGGCAAGTATAGTTATCAAGAATGAATTCAAATATTCAAGTTTCGATTTTGGAAGGTTTATCTAGTGCTTGGAGAAGAAGCAACCGAAACAATATAAATATGCATGGATTTCTTCCTCATTCGAAAATACGCAAGTCAAAATACAAACATTCGATGACGACCAGAGCCTAATTTCGACGTTCATTCTTCACATCAAGGTGATATTCAAGGAACGCCGACAAGCTATTAAAGCTTCAGACACCGCTCTGTGTTGACTCAGCCAGAGGACTCAGGCGCAGAATAGTTCAGACTGAGTGTGGACTGATGGGAATTGAGATGGGGTCTTGAATCTGGAACCTGATGTTGTTTCAGATCCTTTTCACTTGATTTATTCTTAGCTCAAACAATACTTGTTGTAAGTGTTGTGTAAGAATTTTTCATATTAGTGAATTTTTCCAACGGGCTTGAGAGAAGCCCCCGGACTAAGTCTTAAAGGAGCCGAACCGAGTTACCAAATCTCTATGTCACTTAAACTTTCAACTACTCTAACTTATTCTGTAACCTGAGTTTACAGAGATACTGTAACATCTGAATCGTAAACAATAACTGAACGAAGTTAGTTTTCAGAATAATGTATCGTTAAGTTGAGGGTTTGAAAATTGAAACCATTGGATGTCATTATTTTTGGGGAAAAATATTACTTAACAAAACTGGGTTGACCACCGGTTTTCTCAAAAACCTGTTGGTTCAACCGGATTTTGACCATATCTTGACCGGTTTAATAGATCTCCGGTTCAACATACTAATTGAACCGTTCTATCCTTCGGATCACGGTTTAACTGGTCGAACCGACCGGTTCGGTCCAATTCTTAACATTCATTATTTAACACATTCCTAGTTTATTTTATTTTGGTTCTAATGTCCGCGGGCACCCAGGTTAAACCGCCCAAGATATATGCATGAAGATACTAAATCGGAGGATACCATATTTCCGCAGGCACCCAGGTGGCCAGGTTAGTTTAAGGTCAATGCTGGTTAACTTAGCTTTTGTATCAGTTCGGTGGACAGTGTAGATTGCTATCAACTTACATGCATGCAACATGGATAAGAAATAAGAATAAATGGGAGAAGCCAGAGGAATGGAATCCAGAGAGGTTCCTGAATGAGAAGTTTGATCTGGCTGATCGACACATTACCGTGACTTTTGGGGCTGGGAAAAGGGTGTGTGCAGGGTCTCTCAAGGCAATGCTCTGGACAACTACTGTGATTAGTAGGTTTGTTCATGAGTTCCAATGGAGATTGATTGATGGTGAAGAATCTGAGTCTGACATTGCTGTTCTTACAAACCTCAAACTCCACCCTTTGCGAGTAATGACAATCCCAAGAGTTGGCTGAGATACACACAACACAACACTGCAAGTAAACTTTTTTCCTTATGTTCTGAAGTTTTTGATGTCCATGTTCAAACTTTAAAGTGGCAGTGTTAATGGAACAACTTATCTCTCATACGCTTCTCGTACTTATTTCAGTACCAACATAACACATACTTTTGCAAAGTTTATACAGTCATGCTTTTTGTCATTTCAGCCACTGAACAAGGTTGTGAAAATTAATGTAGGACGAACCACCTTCATACACACTGTTAGTTGCCTTCAGTTTTAGCTCCAATGCTCTTTGTTTACAGCTTCCACCATCAACCAGTATCTTAACTTTCGACTTTATCTCATCCTTTGTAATGATCCCATTCTCATCTTTGTCTAATCCCAGTCCAATCCTCCAGATTTCACAAATATAAGTTTCATCGAGGAACTGGTCCGCAAAGTAAGGCCAGCACAGGAAAGGCACTCCATTATACACACCCTCTATAGTAGAGTTCCAACCACAATGACTGATGAAGCATGAGACTGAAGGGTGTGCAAGAACCTTCTGTTGAGGAGCCCAACCCACCATCAATCCCCGACCGGAGACTCTTTCCTTAAATCCTTCGGGATAGATTGCATCAGACATGTCCATGAAATCAGGCCTCACGACCCACAAAAACGGCATATTTGTCAGTTCGAGCCCTAAGGCTAATTCATCAAACTGAGACTTGTTGAATATTGTAAAGCTACCAAATGCAACATATATGACTGAATTCACAGCTTGTTTGTCAAGCCATTCGATACATGATGAGTCCTCAGACCAAAAATGGCCTTGTGCTTTTGCTAGCCGGCTGCTGGCCAATCGTGGACCGATTGGAATAATTTTAGGATCCATTTTTAGAGCTGCGGTTTCAAGGTCATATGTTGTGTTGCATATGATCTTTTCTGCAAACTCGTAACAGTTGATTGTTAACATTACAGAATCAAATAACTTCTTTTGCGTCGCTCTGTCACCAATGCAAGCCCATGCAAAGTGCGCTGGATTCATGGAAGGCATGTCTGGTGCTAACCTGATTTCCTTAGTCACAAGCGGAGTTCCTGCGACAAATGGAACTAAAGTACATAAGTCCTGCAGATGAAAATCCATAAAATGGGCTTTTGTGCAATCTATGTTTGCTGCAAGCAAACAAGTCAAGATTTCTAAGTCATGCTTTTGTCGACCAATACAAAAAGTTAGACAGTAATTTATCAGATGGTATGAAAGTTCCAAAGAGGGTACCATGTTGATTAATTACGCCATTGTCAATGAGTTCTTGTGCGCTGCAAATTAAAGTGAGCAAAGCTGCCGAAGCAGGCCACACAGCGACTCTGCGGATTCCAAACTTGGCAGCAACAACCAGTGCCCATCCAAGGTTAAAATCAGCAAGTAGACAAGTAATCTTATTAGTATCAGTCATATTAATCCTCTTAATAAGATCCTCAAGGTTTCCAGGCATGGCCTTAGCCATTGTCTCAGTTAGCATGCCCAAATCGCTTCTGTCATCACATTGCTCCAGTCCATCAGAAATGGACACGAGATTAATTCGCTCTTCAATGTCAGAGCTCGCATCCGCCATAGCATCCAATACCCGCTTGTGAACAAACTCTGTATGAACAAAAGTGATCTTGAACCCTTCTAACGCTAAACACTCAGCCAGCTCCATGAGCGGCAAGACATGGCCTTGTGCAGGGTATGGAATTACAAGCAAATGTGGCTTTCCCATAGCCAGTTTTTCAGCTCAGTTCACTGGTTTAGATTGTTTCAACACTCATCACCATCTGCTGTTTATATAGTTGAACATTTATGATTAGGCTGATTGGCCAAAGTGAAGATTACTTGTACCAGCATTGTTGTTTTCTTACCACACAACAATGCCGGCCATTGCCAAAAGAGTTTGTCAGCATCCATGTGGTACCAACCATCCCCTCTTTTCCGGACCTTCACTTTGTACTAATGTGATTTGTTTTCCTAGAGCAATGCGAGGATGATGTCCTGTTCAGTTTGTTTGATTTTCATTTCGCGCAACGCATAGTATATCTCTATGCATACAATGCGATTTTCGCAGTAGCCATATTGGTACGATTTTATAAGATGTAGTTTAGCTAGTTTACCTTGCTTGTCTGTTTCATTGCTGATCACCTTGAAAAATGAAACTTGTGCGCTTGTAATTTGTTCTTTGTTTTGATCATTGCATTGATACATAATGTTAAAACATTGTGTATGGACGCCATTTGTATAAGGTGTAAACCTTATAGACGATTCTCCTAATATTGACATTCATATATGACAAAGTTGTCTTATTTAAAGAGAAAAAAGCAAGAAAAATTCACAAATAAACCGGAAAAAAAAAAACTAAAGTTGTTCAAATGAGATCCTTCCAAGTCCATTGAGATCTTGACATTCAATTGGGAGCATAAGTAATGTGCTGGGCGATTTAGAATCAAGTCACATCTCGTGCTTTACGTGTGCAAACATTTATAAAAAAAATACAAATAATTTCTTATAGTACATCAAGTTCATTTGGATGCACCACCATTTGTATCCGTAGATAGTGCACCGTACTAATTATCGTTAATACATTACACACGTGCATTACAAATAGCTACGGAAAACGGAATTGTGGACGGATGGGTTTGGATTTGGAACGTAATAGGATTTTTTATTCAAGTTTCTCCAAAGTCGCCATTGAAGCATGACGATTGACAATGAACCAAAGGGGTCTCTGCTGCTTCCGCCGTTGGCGATTAAGAGAAATGAAACAGGAGCTACTGTCTTGTTAATAGGAAGATGTTCGGGAAATGCAGTTGATGTGCATAATGAGGGTACAGCCAATTATGTGTCATTGTGAAGAATCATAAAGTTACATGTTAACATTTTGTTCATCTTTGAACACTCCTAACCCATTTTGTTCTGAGAACAGTTTAAGAAAACGGTCTGGTTTGGGTGTTTTGTTGAAGTTACGAAATTTGTAAAGGAAGGTTAATTGACTGAGTTTTGATAGAGTTTGGGTGATAGCTCTAGCTAAAATATAATGAACATTTTGGAGATGATGATGAGGATGATGATAAAGATTCGATAGAGAGAATCTAAGATTCTTCACAAAATAGGCAAGTGACCCCCTACCACTCCTAACCCATTTTGTTCCCTGTGATTCAAACGCTTTGAACACTGCGAAAGTGGATTACACCCTTCATCAGTATGAAGTCGAGCCAAACTCTAGTGAAGCATCAGCAGAGTTGTTCCAAAATTTCAGTTGTATGCAAACTAGGAATCATCTGCAAAAGAAAGCAGTACTGTATGATTCGAAGTTCAGAGCGGTGAATCAGTTTGTATTGTCAATGGTCATTTGAAGTCATTCAACGTGAGAGCTCCATGATGATCGATAGGAATGCCATTGGATTTTAAGGCACTGATTGATATGAAGGCTTTTTGTATTCAATCCTGGATTAGGAGTAACTGTTTAGTCGAATCACCCATTTTCACTCGAACTAGTTGCCTTGCTGGCCAGGCCAATATTAGTCAGCTATCCAGAAAAGGGATTCATGTTGAGATGCCCGGTGGAATATCAGGAGAAAAAATCTGTGAAAATCTAAAAATAGCCACATACCGAGACCACATTATGTGTAAAAGAGAGGAAAAAAAAGGTAACAACCGGACTTCATGTCTGCCCGCTTAGTAACTAATTTGTTGTTTCAAACTGCAGCACTCCAGACAAGAAGATGAATACCTTGACCAAACTCTCCAGCTCTAAATTCCCTGACATCACCCGCCAAACAGTTATGCCCAACTCCTCCTCTATTTCATTAGCATCCTCATCCTTCCTTGCATTACAAAAATCTCACAAGCCTTGAAGATTTTGATGCTTTTCATCACCCTGCTGCACTGCCGTTGAGGTAAGGATTTGAGCAGCAATGCTATAGAGAACAACACTCCGATGGCAAGTAATCAGGACGACCATAAAAGCCATTTTCATTCCACTCATGATGAAGCATGTTCTCAACCAAGTACTACTGCCAGCTCTCCGTTTAATTCTTTCATAGTCGAGTATGACATTGGTGCGGTGAATCTATATAATCAAGGTTCAAAAGAACCAAATATTAGATTGAAGGAATTGACGTTTTCCGGAGATCTGGGGCAGCCCAAATCTGTTTTCAGCAAGCACAATATTAATCCAGCAATGGAGCCTCCTCCTGCTCAAGTAATGGGAGAGTATGATCCAAATCGCATTCCAGGGAGTGCATTTTGTAATAAAAATGCAACGGTTGATTGGAGTGTCGCTTCAAACGAGTCATTGTTTAGTATTCATATGGGTAATGCTAGCTTCAACAGAGACCATCCAATATTTTTTCAAAAGTCACAAGAACTTCCCAAGTTAGATGATATGATGAATTATTCGAGCGGATTGCCACAAATTAGTGAGCACGCGAACGTAAATGGCACACCGGATCTCATGCTGCATCATGCCCCGACCGTGGTCCTGCCTGGGACCTTAGAAGACCGTAAAAAGGAAGCTTCAACCGGAAATGTGGAGCGGGTTAGTGCTGAGTTATCTTCCATTCCTAGAAATTCTAATGGAAGTAATTCCGGAATGCCAGCTTTTTCATTTCCAATGTAAGTTACTTGCCAGATTATCCTATCATTACTGCTTTTGTAATTTGTATTCTCATTTACTTGGTTATATCGACAACTTTTGCAATCACTGGTCGTTCCTTACCTATGACAAACATAAAAGAAAACATTTTGTGCCTTTTAAATGTGGTTTCTAAGTTTATAAATTATATTTCATGCAGATTGGACAATGCGGATACAAAAAATAGTCTTGGAAAGCTGAGTCCTGAGGAAATAAACAGCCAGAAATTTTATTTCGAAACACCGAAGATCGTTCCAGACAATCAAATATTCATGAATTCTTCAGTTTCTGCTGCAGCTGCCACCCCTACAGCTAAAACCACAAGCTGGTTTTCTTTTCCTTGCTGCCGAAGATGATTAAATTTATATCCATCTAGTGCTAGTGATCATCTCATTCGTAAGGCATCCGGAGGACGATATGTGAGACTTATAAAATTCACATCAAGGCTACTCCGCCCGTCAAGGTGAACTGTACACGCGCCTCCATCTACAAGACTGCAATGTTTTCCCGACAAAGAAATGGTTGGCATGAAGAGAAATCCAGCTGTGTCTCTTTTGTTTTTATGATACAATTTTCTTTTGTATATTTTCAAGATGGCTAGGTCTCTTGGGTATCAGTTACCAATACACAGCAAAATATTTCCCGATTCCAAAAATAATTGTATGTTTAAACTCACAATAAATAGATTGAAGTTCAGAAGGAAAAATTTTACATGGTTGGCTGAAATCTGAAAACAAGAGTTCAACAAAAAATAGATTGAAGTTCAGAACAAAAAATATTTTTCTAATTAAAAGCAGTTTCAGCTCAAGCTCAATTATGTCCCTCGAATCCACAAGCGAGTTTGAATTCAGTATATGTTACACCATCGCTCAACGCCGCTGCAATATGATACAGTAGCATCATAATAAAGATGCAACTTACTTGACAAGATCAGAGACTTGAGTCGTGAACGCATTGATACTGGAGGAGCAGGAGATGATGCATTGGATTTTGGGACACCAGAGTTGCAGGCCGCCTATTCAAGAATGTAAAAGTGTTTTTTTTTTCTTTTCATTTCGTTAGAAACGTGTAAAAATACGTTAAGTCAACTTGTCAAATATAAATGGTTAAAAATACGTTTGTCAACTTGCTTGTTCTGGCCAATGGTGAATCAACATGAAAGACGGTCTTTTTGCATTTTTTGATACAGATAAAAGTGAAACAGTTGGCAAGCAAAATGCAGAATTGTTACGGAAAACAGAAGAAGTAAAAAATATGGACACAATGAACATGTCAGGTGCATATATATAAGAAAAACTAAGTTAGGACATGCACAATACAGGAAACAAAAAAACAATCTAAATGAGGAATCGAAATGGAAACATGAAAACAAATTCAGACTACCCTTTGGGCAAGCTCGGATCTTCACAAAAGAATGCAATGACTAAATTCTTTTGTTGAGTGTTCTAAAACCCAAAAGCAAACGGGCAATCTCAAGCATGTGGCTTGCCCCATGCGCTTCCCTGCTCCGACATGTTTGTTCCATGAACCTAACATGGTCTGAATGACCATCAGGGCAATGGAATCAGGATCTGTCCACGAAGCACCATTGAATGCAACAGCAAACTGGGCAAGAGGAATGCCATCATCGAGATTAGTAAAATTTACATATGAATGAAAAACCTACTGTATCCTCTTTAAATACAAGTCTTCTGAATAAAGAACTGATTCTCATTCATAGAATACCCACCTCGGATCCAGTGAAAATTGCTGCCTCTTTTGCAGCCAATTGTGAAGTAGTGGTTGGATCGGATGACAACTTGGTAAAACATTTTTTAACTTGCTCTACAATATCCTCATGCTTTACATTACCAGATGCAGATATAACCTGAAATAAAGCGAACCTGTTAATATGTACTTTTGTGAATGAACAAAAAGAGTGACAGTCTTAATGCTGAACATGGAGTCTGCTGGGAAGACAGTGAGGATGTTGATGCATGAGGATATTGTAGAGCAGTGTAAGAGGAATGGAAGTCGCCCTCCTCACTTTTGCAAGAGTAGCGGCTCAGTTGCTCGCCACATTCTTCAACAGTTGCAGAAGATGAACATTGTGGATGTTGATGCTAAGGGGGTATGGCAAACCCCTTTTCTTCTGTAAATTTGTTTTACTTTGTTTGCAATCTAGATTTAAATTGTACACTTTTTGCAACAGAGGGAGAGTCATCACTTCAAATGGAAGGCGTGACCTTGATCAAGTTGCTGGGCGCATTGGTGTAGCTGCTTAAAAGCTTTGGTTCTTATGTTTCTAAAAGATGTCTTTTGTTTATTAGAATGCTTTCATTTACCTATGTTTAAACTCAGTTTTGTGTTATGACAAAATCTTTTGGACTGAGATCTGTGTTAGTGCCAGCAATTAATCATATTAACCATAATAATCTTTACGTCATAATGGACTGCATGTATGTCTGGTGAATGTGTCTGTCTACAAAGGTGTTGCGGATGACATGAATCTTGTAATTTTCAGATTTTAAGCAAATAAATAAATTTAAAAACCTCGGACATTTCAGAATTCAGATTACACTATTTAAAGGTACTCTTAACTGTGAACTTCTTATAGAATCAAAATTTGGAGATATGGAATGAGTGTTTGAGTTAAATAAATAATTGTGGTTTGAAACTAGCAGTATGGAATGATCATCATATGCAACCGCCAACCAGTGATGTCAAGTTTATGTACAGATGGATGCCAAAAAAGTAGCCAACAGGCGAAGTGTTTATATAATGAATATGGCACACCCCGGCCATGCTAGCTCCGATTATAGATCACAGCTGCACTCTAGGAATGAAGGTCTCAAACAAGCTAGCACCAATGGTTGAACTTAAGAAATTGACCCAGTGCCCGATCTTGTTACATTGTGGCTCCTGTTCTGATGTTCTGACGACCTGAGGGACAAAAAGATTCATGGACATAAATGCATTTACTGACCTTACGTTTATAGACTACAGCTGCAACAAACAATAAAAAAATTCAAATGAATCAAGATCAGAGATCAGTGCAGGCAACAAAAACCTTTTAGGAATAAAAGGCCTGTCGAAGAATGGCATTGGCTGTGCTTTTGGCACCAAATCCTTCCTTAGCCTTCTGATTTCCTCCTCCTCAGCCTCCTACACCAACAAGTATTCACTGTTTAGTAGCAAAACCATGTCGTGTTTGTTATACAGTTTATCAATGTTATGCACTTGCAAGGATCTACCTTTTGCTGCCTCACTCTTTCCATCTTATACTGCTCAAATAAGCTCATCTTCTCCGCTACCTAAAAGCATCGTGCAAAATGAAGTTCAGGCTGAAATTACATGAATACGTAATGCATTATGAGAAAATATTTATGTAGCATCATCTTCCATGTTAACATAGGTACATGGCGCCATGGCTTGTTTTGTGTTAGTATGTGTATCAGAATGCTATCGGAAAATAACCTGATGGTCGAATTGGGAACGCTCAACTGCTCTCATATCAGAATGTAGTTTCACATCAAGTGGCCTCGTGATCTCTTTAACAGGAGGTTTTATTAGGCACTAAAACAGCAAACATAGGATTTCGTAATTTCAAAAAAAGTACCTGGATAAGAATTTACTTGCAGACTTACAAGCTGCTAATCTGATTCATCCGTGACAGTTTCCTTACCTGGGGTTCGTCCGTAGTCCAAGGAAGTCCCTGAGCAATTCGCAGGCGCTTTCTTTCGTCCACCTCTATCATTTGTTGTATTTTACTGAGAAGCTCGACCTCCTTTACTCTCCCCCTTTGCTATAATAAGAGAAAACTTTGGTGATATAATTTCCGTTCAATATTGGATGACGAGTACCAGTTTCAAATTCCATGTACCTCTGTCCGTAATTTGAATGGCTTTTGGCTTGTTATTCTAAGTTTCTTTTTCTTCAACCTGGTTACGCCTGATGTTCCAGAAGAGTCCGAGCTCTGCATTTCATACAAATGATGGCAGTCAGGATAAAATTTTCAAGGTACCAAATGATCCGATTGAATTAAACAAGCACTGCTACAATTAAAGAATGTCAACTATCTTGAGGTACAACTTACATACTGAACTTCAAGGTGTGAGACTACTCAGACTAGAGTGTTTTGAGCCAGATAAGATGATAAAATAAAGAGATGTAAACCCCTAAAGAGAACATGACCCTAATATTCAATATTCAGTACAGAAAGTCGAAAGTCTGAAATAAATTAGAAAAGACTGCACAAAGAACTGAAGAAGCACAGTAAAACTTCAACTTCGATATGCGTAGAGGCTAAGCCTGTTTAGGTGGATTTCGAAGCTCATTGGCTATATATAAGTCAAAACAAAGCTTCTCAATTTCATATTCAGCTGCAATCCTAATTTATAGATATATATATACTGATACAAAAAATGCCTAAGATGTTCAATGAGACCTGAAAAAACCTTACATTTCTTCTGCTTCTCCTTCCTCCACTAGAAGTCCGTCTGGAAATACTGAACACCCATAAAAAAAAATTTAAATAAAAAAGGGAGAGATTACGCCAGGTACGAGTAAAGTTTAATCAGATTTCTACAAAATACTACTACTGCCAAACCTCTCTTGGCTGAGGCTGCCATCCAACGAGGATGACGCTACACCTAAATCCAAATGTAAGCTCCCATTCGGAGGCGATTGAGTTACTTCAGATGACTCCTCAACCAATGGCCATTTCTTATTCACACCATTACCATTACCATTACCATCATCTTCTTCTTCTTTGAATGATAAAATCCCATCTTCAGGCACTGATCCAGGCGGCAAGGTCAGAATCCTCTCAAACGCTTGGATCAAATTCATGACATTTCCCCTCTTAATATTAGATCTGCATACTCCACTCATCACTCGCCCGCCCGATTCGCTAAATTCATCTTTCACACACATTCCCTTATCTGCTTCAACTCGTTCATCTCCAGCGGTTATACTTATATTCTCTTCCAATTGAGCTCCAGACGAGCTTTTAGATTCCAGTTTCTCCTTCGTAGGAGTGATCGCCTTTTTCTTCTCCGATATATTAGGGTTTCTGGAAGCCGATTTGGCACTTTTAGCAGATGATTTGGTGGTCAAGGGGCTTCTAGATGCCAAATTAGGGTTGGAATTTTCAGGAGTTTTGGGCGGTCGGGCGTTGGTCTTGGCCATCGGAAGGTGGAGGAGAAGACTGAAATCGAGTAGTGATGAAGCTGAAGTCGATTCTGTTGAACCTTTGAGTTTGTTGATGAGATTGAGATTTGAGATGAAGGTGCGTTTTTTTTTGGCTGTCGTCCTAACGGCTATTTTTGTTGTTGTTGTTTTTCATCCGATTATTTCGAAATCCGTTGCGAATATGGGAAGTTGCAAAACCATAGCAGTTCATTAAACATAGGCCATGAGAAAATAATGTATGGCCAAGTCAAACAATTAGACACTTTTTTGATTAATTATACGAAATATATTATTATAATCTAATATATAACAGAATAGAGATTGGAAGTAACGAAAGTAGCCCAATTTAACAACGAAATATTTTCGTTAGTGTTGTCCGAACCAAACATTGGGCCAATCCATCATCTCTCATTCCTCATCAAACTCACGGACCGGACCCATTAAATTAAAATTAAAATTAACCCACGGGCTCAGCCCATTAAAAATAAAAAATTAAAAATAAATAAAAATTAAAAGTTTAAATTTACAAACAACACACGGCTCCGGTCCATTAAAAATCGGGACGACGCATACCCGTCGGGACGATGGGCGGTACACTAGTTTTTCATAATATTACTTACTCTCAGTGCATTCTTTCTCTTTCATAATTATTTCATATTTTACAATCATGTATCATATTTTATCAATCAAATTATTTATTTTTTCACACAAGCACTATTTTTCTTTAATTTTATTCACTTACTGTAAGTGGCGGATCCAGAATTTTTTCTGAATGGGGGCACTACAAATATTTTTTTGAAGATAATAGTAAATGCTTAGACAAAATTAATAGTAGAAAAGTGTATCTTAACTGTTTTATCGTCCAAAATAACTTTGAAACATTATGTCAAATAATTCCCATCATATATACATCATTATACTTCAACAAGAGTGTCAATATTCATAAAGTTTTAAAAAATACCTTTTAAAAGTTAAAAATTATTTCATCAACTCTGACGAATGGAGTTGATACTCATTCGAGTTTGAAATCAAATTTAAATCAACAAAAGTAAAAAATGAAAAATAAAATTAACTGAATTCAAAAAAATAATTGAAACAAACATTTTCAACTTGTGTGATTGAAAAATATTTTTAAATTATGTATGCGGTGCATAATTAAACTCTAATAATTAAATAAAATTAATAAATTATATTAGTATATATGAAAAAAAAATGGTTGGGGGCACCAGCCTCACCCCCAATCAACGTAGACCCGCCACTGCTTAGTATTGCTTTTTTATACTTTCTTAATCCCGTATCCTTATCCATTCATAAGGAATATTCTCCGTGTATCCTTACCCATTCGTAAGGAATATTAAGAGACGAAAGGAGTACGAAACAAAACCGGTATTTGTAATCAATATATCAACATCAAAACCCTTTTTCTCTTTATAAGAAATTTTGACAATATTCTCAATTCTTCAATAAACAAAGGCAACGTCACTCAAATGGATCTCATGTCAAAAGGAGCGGAAGTTGATCATATGGGAAGCCGAAAAATCCAAGCACAAAATGACAACAAGAGAAGAAGCAGACTCTTTCAACACATTTCAGCATCTCCTCATATATTGATCATTGCTCTCACACACAACAACACAGCCTTAACCAGCATTTGATATGTTCCAAGTTTGTTAGTTTGACATTATTACTTGTGAAATGGCCAGGAAGAGGAGAGCTAGTGAGCAAGCGATGGAAGACACCACTTCAAGTGATCATCAAGATGGTAGCGTGTCTCAGAATGAGATGGCGAATGATCATCAGTCCACAGTTATGGGTGCAAGAAGAGCACGAAAGCGCTTTGTGGGAGTCAGGCAAAGACCGTCCGGAAGATGGGTATTAAGCCACTTGGAGGTGAAACTCTTAAAAATAAACAATAGAGACATTTGAATATCTATGCAGTTGATGCTCTCTGAATTTTTGTATTTTCTGAGTTTAAACTCTCAAGCTTTGTTTGCTTTGTTTATTTGAAGTTGCTGATACTGTGATTTGACTCCTACAGAATAACAGAATACAGTTACACAATGAACATAACAAGAAGAGTGATGTCTACA
>JAWWMW010056654.1:0-16707 GCA_035048345.1 Echeveria elegans
AAAATAAATAGTAATAAAGTAAGAAAGAGAGTGTATTGAGAGAGAAAAAGATGAGAAATAATTACTATAAAAGGAAACATGAAGAACACGCTCAAAAAGGAAAGCAGAAAGAACAAAAAATGACAGAGGGAGTAGAAGTGAACAGGACAACAGAAATAGAGATGTACTACACTATACTGTATTTTGCTTATAGGAGTATTTAACATGATTTAAACACAATTTTCTCTTAGTCTAATTCAAAGAATTACTACATAAATTATCAAAGACTTAACGATGAGGCCGACAGCGTCTATATCAACAAAAACAGATGGTCTCAACCCTATCAATTTGTTTAAACATTATTGGCAGGTAAGAATGAGGAAAGACATTCTGTCCAAATAATCTTGAAGTAGCAATGCGAATGGCTCAGGTCTCTTAACAAAAACTAGATTCGAACCCTAGGCTGGACAACTCAAAACTATCAAGGAAGCAAAAAGATGGTAACTCAACAAGCTTTGCCAACTCACAAACTAGAGTGCATTAAATGGCTAAACATGAACATAATTCTGCTTCAATAAATGTTCCGCATTCACTTAACTGAAGACTAGCCATGAGAACTCGATCATCATTCGATAAATGAATGTTAGGAATGTTGCATCACTTAACTGCTATTAGGAATGTTGCATCATATTCAATAAAAGCTCAAATGAATGAAATTTCGTCTTCCATCTCTAATTTGTCCACATTAGACAAAGTTTTCACGTCTTCATGAACTTGCTGAGTTTCAAATATACTTCCATCTTTCTTCTTGATGATACACATCTCTCTTATCTTCTCGGTAGGATGCGCCCTATCAATTTGAAATGGAACCTCACCAGTTGTAACTTTTGTTTTTGCCTTTAAATCTTCATCTGGTTGAAGAAATTGACTCTTGTACAGACTGTTGTCAACATTCTCCGGAAAGAATCGCTTCTTCATCAACTGTTTCATACGCATCCATGTTCTTACAGGTTCCTTGTGCCGCCTCTGACGTTGAAAAAATAATTTTATTCCACCATATAACAACAACATTCTTCAACCGTGTAACCACCACATCGATCTCTTTATCTATTGGAACCTTCATTACCTCGGACAAATTGTTAACCTTAATCTGCCAACTGAATCTCCATCTTTTGATATTTCTTGTTAATGTTCAATGTCGCAGCAAATCTGTCCAAGTCAATCCTAGAATCAAGTTGATTCGACATAATAAATCAACGATAAAAAATAGGAGAAAGCCTGCTCTGATTAGCAACTGATGAAACGGAAAATATACGGGATTCGCAAGTGCAAAATTCCAAGATAAGAACCATCGAATCCAGTAGGTTTACAAAAATCCACCAGTCGACAAGCTGGAATCCACCAGAAAAAGAATGAAAAAGTCTAATTGTTTTATTGAACAAAAGTTGTCAGATATGAATAAAAAAAAATTGCTTAAATATAAAAACAACACAAAACCTAAATGACACAAAACCCTAAATAAATCAAATGGGCTAAAAATCCCAACAATCATCATGTATCAAGAAAAAAACACTTCCATCACATTAGCATTGAAATCTATCAAAATCAGCCCTTGCATGGCTCAAGAAAGCAACTGCAACGCAGTTGGCCTTCCCATTGCTTTTAGAATAAAATTACCAATGAATACATGGAGATATTTTAATGTATAGTTTCTGATTTGTAATCTTGAGTTAAATGAGCGAAGAAAATCGTGAGCGCGTCCCGTTTAGTGAGCAAATTGTTTTGAATAATAAAATCTCATGTGAAATCCTTACAAAGATGAGTACGAGATATATTATTCGATAACCAAAAACTAAATCAATATTAAAGCTCAAAGTTTGGGCTGAATACGTCACAAAACGACGTAGATTTGTGGAGTTTGTGATTATATATATACTAGCGTACTGTCCGTCGTTCCGACGGGGATGCGACGGGAACAAGTAGACCAATTTTTAAGTGTGAACCGGTCAAATACCGGTGGTCAAACATCTAAAAATTGGTGTATGTCTCTTTAAGCAACACCTGCATGATATTCTTTAGTAAAAGGCGAAAGAATACTTCGCTATGCAAGCATTGCAAGGTTGTGTGATAGACTTGAATGTGTGAAAATAGTTTATATAGAGTAGATTTTTTTAAGTTCGTGAAGTAGTTTAAGCGATGTGAGATAAAAGAGTTTTGTGCTTGCGACGGATTTTAGCTATGAATTTTACAGTTTTAGCAACGAAAAAAGTCGTCGGTATATGTGTAGTTGAGGACATCCTATTCTATTATATAATACTAGCTTCGCTCCCGTCGTCCCGACAAGAAATTTTTTCGTATTTCAATTCGATTCCCCTCAAACTTTTCTATGTATTTCAAACAAATTTATTTTTAACGTTTAATTGGTAAAAAATTAGTCGATTTTAATTTTTAAATTTTAAATGTGAATTTTGTAAATTTTGGAATTTGTAATTTTAATGAATTTGGATTTTTAATTTTAAATGGATATTTTTTGTTTTTTGTTTTATTCTTATGTTGTCTTATTTCTAATTTGTCCTATGTCTATTTTATCTTATTCGAATAGGTATTAGCGATGAAAATAAGGGAATTAGCGACGAAATCTGACTCGTCGCTAAATGGTTGATGGTGGACAAAATTTTGTCATTTAGTGCCTGTGTTCTATTATATAATATATATATATCAGACATTCAGTTTTGGTCAATGTTGTGAAAACCGAACCGATGATCGACTCGATAAGGTCATGGGGTCACGGGTTCATGGGTTCAACCGAGTCGAACCGGGGGTAGATGCATGAGTCGACTCGAAATTTTTAATATATTTATATATTTTAGATATTTAAATTTTAAATAATTATATTACATTTTTGTATACACATATATCTAACACAAATAATATAAATTAAATGTCTATTGTTCATCATAAAAGTTAACTTTTAAGCTATGTTCTTAACCAGGTTAGGACTTAGTCTTTCTTTTAAAAAAAAAATTAAAGTCGACTTGTTTTTCTAAAAAAAATTTGACATTATCAAAATCAAATATATATTCATAAGGCTTTGTTTTTAACCACATTAGGAAGCTAGCTCATTTGTCAAGAGTAGGACTTGAGTGATAAAGAGTGCAAGCGATCGAATCCCACTTCACGCACAAAAATATATTTGTGGGTCAACGGTCAACGGTCGAACCGGTTCAATTTTCCTTGAACCGACCGGTTGAACCCGGGTTTGACCGAATTTGACCGGATCAATTGCATGACCGGGTTAATTGAAGAATCGAACAGACAGACCAACCGGTTTCCGGTCGAACCTGTTCAACCGGCCGGTTTGGTCCGGTTCTAAGAACACTGCTCAACACACAAACATCTAGGACAATTTTTCGTCGCTAAAGCCCTAATTTTCGTCGTTATAATATGATAAAACAAAATAAGAATAAAAACAAAACAAAACTTCATTTGACAAAAATACACCTCCCCATACTTTTATTTACACCACACACCATCCACACTTATTTGTTTCTATTATTTCGTATATGGTTGTATTTGTTTGTATAGGACTTTATTTAAATATATGTGATTGTATATTTAATTGTATTGGATCGAGTATTTGATCAATTTTTTTACATATAGATTTCTCATTCGTGATGAATGATTGTCACAAAATTAAAAATAATATAATGGAAGTAGGAGTGGCAAAATGAATGGATTTGATGGATTAGGATGTATTTTAAATGGATAATGGTTCAAATGGATCCAAACCATTTAAACCGTTTAGTGTCAATGGATTAAATGGATTGATCCATTTAACCCAATGGATTAAATGAATTAGCTTAAAAATGCCTTAAATGGTTGATTTCATCCATTTAGTCCAATTGATTTCATTAATCCATTCACACATCTTTACCTCATAATGACTCTCATTAAACCATTAAGAATTTGTTGATGGATTTTAGTAATCCGTTTAACAAATTCTTAACAGTTTTTACTAATCCATTAAGCTAAATAGATCATGTTGCCACATCTAGCTGCAGGGTTCTTGCTTCCCCTGTTTCCTGGCTGAGTTTCGATGTCGCTGACCGTGACCAGCATAACGTTGCCGTCCGTCATCCATCGTGTAGAGGCTATCCCGTGGAGGCTAGGCGACCTGTTCTGATGTTGCGTGGATTCTGTGATGGTATAAGGGTCACTACGGGTGTTGGCTTACGTTTAGCGCGGCTGCGTTGTGTAGGCATGGGCGTGTTATGGCATTTGGCGGGTCGATGATGACTCTGTGGCGAGGGCTCCGGGGATGCTGTGACTATGGCGCGACGGCTCTTGGCTGTGGCGTGTTGTTGCGGCGTGGAAGATGGCGGGTCATGGATGGCTAGTCTTGGGTGTGTGTGTTTTTGAGACCGTTTGCAACAACAGTTGTTTGGAGTTGGTAGCAGGAGTTGCACGTCGTCGAACGGCTGTGCAGCTTTGGCAGGGACCGTCGTGCTACGGTGAGGTAGTCGAGCCGCGTGACGCTGAGTTCAATGGGTCGTGGGAGGATGGTCGAAGTTTGTTTTTTCGATGTGTCATTTATGACATTTATTGCTCGGGTGAGCCCGAGCTGTCCTTTGTGCATTTTAGAAGAAATACACGCCGTGTATTTGTTCCGTTTTGCGTATTGATGGTCGTTTGTGATTCGTGCTTGATTTGGTTAGACAGTCTTTTACAATATTTTGTAGCCGTGTAACCCATTATCGAAAAAAATTTATTAGTTAATGTTTCTCAATCATAACATATTATTCATCACTTAAAAATTAATATTGCTCAATCAGACTACTAATAGTTAAATATAAAAGAGTATTTTCAGTTAATATGTATTGTTTCCCGTTCAGTAATTAATGTTCTTCAAATAAAATTCAATAAATATCTATCTATATAAAAGAATATCTAACTAACAAACCATACATTTACCGACGTCATCTAACTAAATTCATACATTTACCAACAACATCTAACTAAATCTCTATCACCTAACTAAACTATTCCAACTAAGTATCTAACTAACAAACCAACAATATCTAACTAAATCCATACATTTACCAACAACATCTAAATCTCTATCACCTAACTAAATCATTCCAACTAAATAAAAAATAATAATAAAAAATTTAAATTTAACATAGAAACAATTCCCGTCGGGACGACGGGATCACCACTAGTCTATCTATAATATAATAGGGTGTGATAAGTCAAACCAGAATGAATCATCAAATAGACATTTCCCAAATTAAAATTACTATCTACAAATAAATATCCACACTGCCTCTTTCTTTACTCACGCAATATTCGTCACTAAAATCGTCATCATTCTATACCAACAACATTCGTCATCCAATACCAATTACATTTGTCTTCACTAAAATTGTCATCTTCATAGACCAACAACATTCATCCATTAAAAAAGAGCATGTTTACTTCTCATTAAGTTAAGGGATAAATGAAAACAATACCCGTTAATAGCCCATTTATTAAATGAGTTTAATGGTAATCCAATAATCCCTATAGTCCCAACAGAGCCCGTTAAGGTTAAATGACAATTTAAAATTTTTCAAAATATTTTTACATGCTTCCAATGAGGATTAGTTATGTTTTGGTTTAACACTTTACGAGTCATCCCAATTTGGATATAAATGACAAATGAGATAAATTGATGCTTAATAAGTAAATGAGTGTTAACGTGCAAACAGTAAAATATTATTATTTCAAAATCCATTAATCACACTACGCATTAAAAACCCTCCCATTAGTACCAATATCCTTAATGGGCTACTTCGACTTTGCCCGTTAACATTTTGCTTTCATCCGATTTGACACATCTATATATCAATGACAATCATCATCATATACCAATGACGACATTCGTTACTAAAACACATTTTTCTCTCTAATATCATCTGATGTGTATCCGTGTTGATCAATGACGAAGTAAGATGTTTCTGGAGTTTTAAAAAGTAGAGTATCAGTGAAAATGTTTGAAGAGTCGAAGAATAAAACATCAGATATGATGAAAGTGAAGGGGAAAATGTGAAAATTTTTGCCGAGAATCGAATGGAAACATCGAAATTGGAAACGAAAAAATTTGAAACAAGAGAATAAACGCGTAGTCCCACCACATCCCAGTCCTTGCACTGGCGCTTCCGCTTATTAGTAAATATGTGTAGCTAACTAGAGGTGAACTCGTCGTCCCGACGGAACCTTGGTGTGATTATACATTTTTATGTATATTTTCGTTTGATTTTCTTAATTTTTCCATACATTTCCCGTTATGGTGTTTTAAGTAAAAAAATCTCTCCATTCAATTACTCACAAAATTCCCAATATGAATTTTGGAATTTTAATTGTAATATATTAAATTTCTAATTTTAAATTATTAAATATGAGGTTAGTGTCCCGATATCTTCTCTTTAGTTAGTATATCAAAAGATGTGCAGTCGGGTAGGGTTATCTGTTGCTAGTGATACCCAGCTGATATTGTTCAGTTGCTAGTATTTGACTGTCTGATTATCCATTTGTTGTCTATGTGTATATTCATCATTTATGAGCTCTTATTCTAATTATTCTCTGATTTTCTTTTGCTCCTATAGTTGTCCGATGCTGTTGTAACTTGTAAGTTGCCATACATCTGTAACACTGTGATCACATTGTATTCTATATACATGCACCTTTTGCTTATTATTACCCTTGCTGGTAATGCTTGTATTTATTGCAATGATATATATATATCTACTTAAAGAGAAAGACTTTAAGCCATATTGCTATATTCGACCTTGTATTGGCTTGTCCATCTATTAAGCTTGTAACATTTGTTTTTATCTTTTTGATTCTGCAGGTTCTTATCAATTGCCGCAACAATAGGAAGTTGCTTGGACGTGTCAGAAGATTTTTCCGGCAAGTAGTACTAATTTCTTCCTGGAGAGTTTTCTCCATGTCAATTGTTTCGTTTTGTATGCACCTTTGCAGGTTCAGATGTCCATCTAGTGGACAAAATTATGGATCCCAATTACTTAGACAAGATATCATCTCTGTTTAGAGATGTTCAACAGACTGTTCGACAGTTTGGACCTTGGGCATCTGCGTGGGTCGGAGAATCTGGAGGTGCATTCAACAGTGGCGGCCCTGGCGTTTCCAACTCTTTCGTCAACAGCTTCTGGTAAAGAAAAAAGAGGGAAAAAAAAAATCGCCAGTGGATATTATCAAAGTTTATGTTTCTGGCGGTGAAAGAAAATCTTGTTCTAGCCAATCCTATATTTTGCCTTTAGGTACTTGGATCAGCTTGGAGCTTCTTCCAAGTATGATACTAAGGTGTATTGTAGACAGACTTTGATAGGAGGGAACTATGGACTTCTCAACACAACGACATTTGTCGTCCCGAACCCTGATTATTACAGGCAAGAGCACATATTTCAAAGAAGTAATTTAAGTACAAATTCGAAAAAGGATGAATATCATGTATAATTCTGTTGTCTCTAATCTTCATTTGTTCGTTGTGCCTAGAAGGTTCTTTCCGTGAGGAGTGATGCGTCAGGATATCTGCATCACTCTGAATGCATTCTACCACTGCAGGGTGCAGGAGTAACTCTACTATTCATCAACCTCAGCAAGAGCAACAAATTCATAAATGACGTCAAAAACATCTTGAACCAGAGTGTGGTAAGCTACACGAAGCATGACTGATATACTTCCAACGATAACTTGAAGAAATTACTGTCATGGGTTGGAAACCAAGAATCCAACAGTGGTAACAGCAGATTCGAATACCATCTAACTCCACAAAATGAGAACATTAGAAGCCAAGTTGTGCTTTTAAACGGAAAGCCATTGACGATTACTGGAAGCGGAGATATACCGACTCTGGATCCAATTCCTGTCAGTATACACTTACCCGTAGTAATTGCACCATTGTCTATTGTGTTCATAACACTTCCAAACTTTGAAGCTCCAACCTGTGCATGAGTTACCAGTTCAAACTGATGCAGTTCTGCACAAAATACAGTCCAGTTTTTTTCTTCCTTTTTTTATATATAGTCAACTTGAATCAATGGAAAGAAAAACACCCAAAAAAAATGAAGCATTAACACAGAGGTTTGTTTCATGTAAGATGATGCCCAAAAAGGACAAGACAAGCTAATAAACATACTTTCTGCCTGTCTGGCGTCTGTCTGCAGTTCCTCCAATGAGAAGCAACTTCCTAATGACTCCAGAAGACTTGTCAGCTTGCTGCTGTTTGAAACGTTTACAAAAAAAAAATTTACCAAAAAATTACTTAAAATCCTACATAAAATTTTTATTTCAAATCCTACTTAAAATTTACCAAAAATATAACAAAAATGGGTGGCAACTTACTACTGTTTTTTTTTTTTCTGAATTGTTTTTAAAAATAATTTTTTTATCAATTTTTTAAATAAATGCAGCAAATGTGTGACTTTTCACAAACTAAAAGATTTTACGGATTTTTTTGATAATTAAACAGTTATTTATAAGAAAAAAATGAAGCTTTAACGAGTCTTTTTTTTCTTCTGCAATTTTCCCTTTTAGTTTTGTACAAAAGTCAAAATGTACTGTACACAAAAAAGCATTAAATTAATCAACCAATTATAAATCTATTTGGTGAAAAACTAATCAATTTGGCAGTTTGCTCGGTAGCCATCTTTTTGTCTAGATACCGAAGATTCAAACAGCCTTTAACATGTAACACAAACACAGGCTGTCGGAGTATCTTCGATTCGAACCCTCTTGAAACACAATTGGGATGGGCCATTAGCATTACGATTACAACAAACACATACTTGAAAAAAAAAACGAAGAAGTGATTTACATGTTCGGAAATACTTGCACTAAAGCACATCCAATCTTCTACGTCCTCCACTTCCACTCGGCTCTAAATTCACTTGCAAACATTCTGTTTCACAACTGCCGCCGCAAGTAGAATCAACTCAACAGTCGAGACCAATCCAAGTAGCCACCGTATATCAAAACGACTAAGAAACCAGCCCAATCGGGTTTTTCAAAACTGAAGACATTTCAAACCAAACTATCAGTAATGCTACACCCAATGCTCATCAAGGCCAAACCAAGATGCGGGAAATCAGACAGCTATTGTCAGCAAGGAGCATGTACACTCACTGTTTTTGAGCTGGCTTGTATTACTAACACATGGAAATACAAACGTTGTTGGAGCCGTTCATGTTTTGCAGTCTTTAAGGGTATAATATAAATATGTACAAGAGCTTCGGAACCAACCATATCCAAGGATGAAGGACCTAACAAAGCAGAAGGAAACATAGTTATAAAAAGGAGGATACCTATCAAGTCTGTAATTCAAAGTCGCTTTCGATATTAGAAGCTAGGGACTAAAATAAACCTCATGATAGCCGCAGAGCCATTTCTTGAAGCAAAGCTCGTTTCTGTGCAGCGTTGATTACATGGTTTGTTTCAGCAGTCTCCAGAACATCAGCAATTATTGCAGCTGCATGTCCCAAAGGTTCCTCTGCTGCTCTCTTTAACATGAATGCCTCGATCATCGAATGGTTGGAAATAAATAGGGCTTGTCAACTGGCAGATCAATCCTAGTGAACTTACACTACGAGAAACAAGAGTTAACTGTTACAGTTAGTTTCTAGATGTTGTCATTTATAAATGACGCACATTCACAGATTCAATATTCAGAGTATTCTATAAGCTGAATTTCAACTCCTAGACAGAGCTATGTTTTCTATAATTTGGAACAAACATAAGTTACCCCTACCAACTATGACAATAATAAACTAAATCAGAGTTACCAATGCATGACTGTAGGTTTTTTTCTGCTCTCAGTTTTTGATGACTTGTCAAGAAAAATGTATTGCTTATCCAGTTACCCCTCATTGTTCATTATCTAAATTTATCATTAATAAACTTTGTTTCATCTTTCATCATATATCAAGGCTAACTGGAAATGGAGAGAGGGGAGAGCCAAAACATAACCTGTCCGTGGTGGGTTATTAACAATGTGCAAGGCTTTTGAGTCCACGGTTCACCATCAATTTGAACTGGAAACGGTGCGAACAATTGAATCTTAATCGACTGCCCTTGTGCAAGTCGTTTGGCGCGGGACAGACCAACCTATATAAATTGGAACCTCATACAACTCGATCAATTTTCAGATGTCTGGATACGAGTGTCAGGTTGCAGAATATTTACATCCTTATTGGAACCATAAATTGGTGATGCACAGTTAGTAAAATAAAAGTGAAGGGATTATGTGATGGTCCAAGACACTAAAGGCATTGTGTTCGGAGTCTTCAGACACGTGAGTTGGCTTCAATGTATATGCAATCATACTAATTAATAGTATAGTACAAAAAGTTATTCACCTGGAGTGTTCCCAAATGCCAAGTTCCAGATATGCTCACAACCTCCAGTACCTTGTCATGCATAGATTGAGGATCAAAATTATCAAACGTCTCATCCTCATTTTGCCACAAATCGACCCCGCCCATATAGCTTCCAATGTTAGCAACAAGAACACCTTCAGCGTTCTGCAGGTAAATACTTGCATATTCAAACCAAACATCACAAAGCCAGAGCTGCTTGTTTTGTTGGGCGTCAAATGAAGTCCATTGAGCTATTTGTAACTGTCCTTGTTCCTCCTTATTTAATGAACAGTGTCGCAGATATAGACTTCAATGTAATCTGAAAATCATTTTGCTTACGTACCTCAGGTACTTCTATCTCGACACCATCCACTTCAACTCGGATTTGCCATGGTAAATCTTCAAATGTCCTATCCATTATACCCTTTGCACCTTCCCTAGCATATAGGACTTTATTCATAAACTGCAATACAGAGACCTCATAATGACATGTTTTGGGTAAGCCAATAGAAATTAATACGTGGCAATCCTCGAAGTATACACATTCACTACAATAGTTCAAAAAACCAGCAACATCAGTGAATGTGATACGACCTAAACTTTTTCCTTTACTGACGCAGTATGAGTGTTGTAGATTTTAACATAGTTAAAATCTGGCTATATTACAATTACTTATACCAAGCTAAACTATGCAGATACCTGATAAACACCAACCATCGTACTTCCAAAGAAGCGTGTCATATCTACACACGAAGAAAATGCATCCATTTCCAATATAGATTTGCGATTTGCTATGCACTGAACTTAAAAGTTGCCGCTTGCCAGTACATTAAAATCAAGTGTCTGCGTTTCTTGTGTATTAAGCTCTCAAGTCTTGAGTTCAATTCTCATGTTTAAGTCAAGTTCAGCCATTTCATTCAACAAATCATGTCATAGTGAAATTTAATGTGAAATGTGAATACATCCAGTCCAACAAAAGCTGCGTTTATTATGGTTCTGATGAATTTTGAAATCTTGCCGCAGCACAGGCGTATGATGCCATTCCAGAAGACCCTTTCCAAAACCAGTAAAACAGTTCACATGTTCTAGTATTCAGAGATGCCATACATGATAGGTATAGCATACGCTAAAACACAAATGCTGACACCTCGTTTACTCCAATCAAAAGCCAATTACAGTCAGTTCAATCAGCTGAAAGTTACGCAGTCAGACCATACAAGTCAATACCTGGTTGTAGAATTTTTCAGGATTCTCTTCTCTCAAATTATGGATATCTAGAGCCACCTTTGCATCGCAGCCAATCCCTGTGGCAAGAAAAAATAGAATAAAGAGTAAAACATACTGAAGAGCATTACATAAGTATAACTAGTTACCAGTCAAACTACACCATTCGGTTTCAACCACACATTATATCAGTTGAAAACGCTTGCTTTAAGCCATTTCATTAAAGCATTGGAATGATTCCAACATTCTATCTTTTTTCCATTCTAAAGTAGATTGATAGGTGTTCATATCCTGCTTGTGAATATGTTACGTACCAAGATAGTTGTTCATATATTTTGGAGGCTCAATTTGATGACCATGCTGGTCTGAAATTGTTACTTTCCACCTATCAAGGATGGTTACTGCAGCATGTTCAATATGGTGCAACAATGTGCAAAGGCCTCCTTGCCTCTCAACTGATCCCAAGCCACCTCCCCAGTATAGAACCCTCGCAAGATCATTTCCTGTCCCGGCAGGAAGAATAGCCAACGGAGGCGGGGAAACAAAATTCTGTTTATCTATAGCATTTAACACCCAGCCTACCGTACCATCTCCGCCACATACTAAAACTCGGAAGTGGGGTACGTTTCTAAAAAGATAAAGGCCCATTTCAGGACCTTGCGAAGCGCTTAATTCAAAGACCTGGTGACCGGAAATATAATAATATGAAAGTTAGAAACACTAGCTTAAAAAATTCATATGCTAATTGAAAGTAGATTGAGCACTGAAAGTGGTGCAGCAATAAGCCATGCACGGTCAGCGCTGAAAACAAACAAAAATAAGAAGTTGCAAGGAGTGAAACTAGCAACAGATGCCGCATGTTCAGAGTATAGGTCACTATTATTCTGAGGATGAATTTGTTAGTACGAGGAACAAATGTGATGAAAAATATGTAATGCAAACTTAAAATGTCCCACAGAATTTCATAATAAGCCATTCGCTAAATCTATCGCCATCAACCACTTCTAAGATTCAAAATAGGTAAGTGTAGGTTTTTATCGTTTGTTCTATTTATTGCAGCACATACCAGTTGTGCACTACATTACCGCAGCCACGAGCCAATATTTAACGAGGAAAACAGACTGAGTCTTCAACAACCAGGTAATCATATACATCAATGACTCAAGTCTTGTACATTGGATACTGTTGCTGAGCAACCAGAAAGTCACCTCTACCCCTTATTTTGCTTAATAACCTAGAAGAACTTCATAGCCAGAAAATTTCGTCCCAGATGATACTGTACTCATTCAGTGTATGTAGAGGCATGAAAACTCTGTTGGTGATATAATAGATAGAACTTAAAAGACAAGATGACTCTGACTCTCGGAACATCCAATTAACGTATCATAAATAATACTTCTTATTCTAGAAACTCATTACTAAAACTCGTAAACCAAATAGATGGCTGCCATGCATGTGCTCGAATTATGACATTAAAAAGTAATCAGTCAGTATAACATGAATTAGTGAAGAAAGGTATCAAATGTGAATGGTTACCTGCACAGGGTTGAGAAGAATGTTCAATCGCAGCTTGAGCGAATCTCCTCTCTGAGCACCACTCTTTTTGTTAATAAATACTAGTAAGGGTCTCGCATCTCCAGGTAAATCTGTCAACTCATATTTCGGTTTCATCCTAATAACTTGGTATTCCTCTTTTTGACTGATTGATGAGTTTCTCTTAAAGCTAGGCCATGAATCCAATTTACCATCTTTTTCTTCACCTTGAACCTGAGCATTTGAGTTTGTGCCCCCATGAGATGTTTCCATTCCGAGAGACGTATTTGATACATGAGGAGATTCAGCAGTGCTTTCTCCATCCCCAATGTTACAAGTGTTACTTGGGTCTGAAGAGGATTCACTTCCCTGTGTATACTTCTTACTCTGGCTCCTGATAGTTGCACGAAATGTAGATGCTATCTCATTAGCTCCCTGGGTAATTGTACTCAACAACCCACCTTGAGAAGACTGATTAAGGACTTTGACAAAAAGTGGAGACAAAATCAACCTTCTGAACGGACCTAAATCACAAATATCACCTGTTTCTAGTGACATATTACTGTGGCAATCTACATGTACAACCCGCTGACACCACATGCAACACCATATAGGAGACCCACCAAGGAAGGACCCGCTGCAAGGTTCTTCACAATAGCTACAGAAAGATGTTTCATCTGGTTGATCAGTGACTTCTGTCCACCTGACGGCCCATTGATGCACAACATGTTCATATCCAAACATGGAAACACACTTGCAATCTTTGTGTGCGTTTAGTGAGCAGCTCAGGTGAGCTGCTGCACCACAAATGTCACACCTATGGATGAAGGTGTCTTCCATTGGTCCCAGGGGTTGAGAGGCAGACATAGATTTGTAACAGACACAGCAGTTGAGACTTTTTCCACGAGAAACCGATTCTAACGACCATGTGTGAGGAGAGACAGGAGCCTTATGTCTTGCTTTTGGATTCTTTTTAGACCTAGCTATCGCTTTCATCCAGCTCAAATTGATGTTTCTCCTCCATTGGAAAGCAGTGTAGAGAATAGTTAGGATCCCAACCAGTGCAGCAACAAAGCACGACGCAATAAAGATACGAGACTCTCCCACTTCCACACCAGGGAAAAGCGCCCGCAGTCTTCCATCATCATCCATTTTCAAAGCCAATTTACCAACTAGGAAACATCAATACATTTACGAAAGCATATCGACAATGTGCATCCGAAATCCGTCAATAAAATAATCAGATTACTCAAGAAAAAACCAACCCAAAACCAAAATGGAAACAGTACACCAATATCTGTCCCTACGCACGCCTCAGCTCAACCGCATAGCTACATTTCACAATGAGTCCATTCCTAATCACAGAAAATGCCTTCAATCTTCCCTTTTGTCTCCAGTAATTCAATGCTGCTTCACCTGAAAACATTGATATCAATACAAAAAAGTGTCAAAACATTCATCCAGACCAAACTTCCTGAAACTGCTAAGATCCCAAGCTTATCGTAAAACTACTACAACAACAAAAAACCCAAGCATTACCGTAAAGAAAGAAGCATACATAAATACTCCAAATAGCTATAAATAAACGTGAATCCGGAGATGTTAGATGCAAACAGATATACTTACTTACAAAAGCCCTAACGATTCTCAGAATGTTACGAAGCAAAAAATAACGGCGATAGGAACAAAATCTTATCAATTAGAGAATCGAATGGAGAGATAAGATCTCCGATTTCCACCCGGCCAGAAACTGCGGCTTTTGCAGAATCACCGATTGCAGGGCAGGGCAGGGCAGCGCACTAGCGCAGCGCCACTATCACTTCCACTTTTTATTTATTTATTTATTTATGTATTTATTATTCATTTGGAATTTTCACTCTAGTCGGCAAAGCATATTTTTTTTCTATTATTATGGGTCAATTATAAGTAAAAAGTAGTTTATTTATTCAAATAAATCACTTTGAAATGATTTATCTATTTCAAACAATAATTGACCCCTATTGAGTTCACCTGCAAATAAAAATGGCTTATTTATTTTCCAGGGCAGTATTGACACCTGTTCATTTTTTTTTTTGGAGAGGAATGGACAAGCCTAATAATAAAAAAATAAAAATAATATGGTGGAGGTCGGTGATTGGTACAGTTCCATATCTGAACTTTTAACCAACAAGAATTATGTTGAGGAGAAGGTTTTTACATATTCTTCAGTAGCAGCTGTCGGAGCAATTCTATTCAATTAAAGATTTATTCTGGAGAAATTTCTCCTCAAATAATTTCTAATGGAGCAATCCAATAAATGCATATAAGTTTCGAACAGTTATCAAAGAGAAATTTCCTGTATAGAAAGCGACCGGTGCATATCTTCTAAGATTACAAAATAGAACAACTAAATATAAGTATATAACTGATTGCATTTTCTCGGGCTTGTGCGGCTTGTAGAGGGGTGCAGACTTCGGACGCAGCTAGTGATCACGACTCCCATTGTCCGGATTGGGGGATGAGGATTAGGAGGCATAACACGGTGAAAGATGCGTTGTGTACTTTTCTTTGAGAAGCTAACATGGGGCCAAGATTAGAGGTGGCTAGCCTTCTCGATGGCGGGGAGAAGTCTGCAGACATTTTAGTGCCTGCTTGGATTAACAGTAAGGATTCATGCGTGGATGTTTCTATTGTGTCTCTTTTTGTTGGGGGAGGTGCAATGTTGGAGTCTGGAGAGGCAGCGAGAAAAGCAGAAGACAAGAAGATTTCTAAGTACGAAGCTGCCTGTTCGGCTAACGAACTTATTTGTGAGCCTTTTGTTATGGAAGCATTGGGAGGTTTTGGAGGTAGAGCGGATTGGCTTATAAGGATAATAGCGGCGAGGTGGCCTGAAGCCAAAGGAATGGAACCTCTGACGGCTCTCTCTCTCTATATTACGACAAAAATTATCGTTTGTCTCGCAGAAGGCGTTGACAGATGATTTTTCGTTACACGATGGCTAAATGTTTCTTTTTCTTTTTATTTTCATTTTCATTTGTAAGTGACATTTTTAGTTATATGAATGAATCTACGTCTTTAGGTGAAATTATAACCGGAACCTTTCTGAAGTTGGTGTGTACAAACGGTTTGATTTCTTTGAGTCCAATTTTCTAGCTCTTGTCTTGAGTTTGTTTCTCACGGCCACAAGCTTTGAGGGCTGAACTTGAAAGTTGAAATATCTAGTGTCGTAAGCAAGGAAGGCCTGTGATATTTTATCTCGCTCATATTGTCTTGTGAGTTGCCCGCACGGCCGCACCCCCAAGGCATTCGACCTGGGCATCTAGACCAAGGCCTGGCCGTAGGCAGGGGCAGGAGGAGGGGGTTGTTCGTGTTATGTTTCGAACTATAGATTCGTTAAGGTGTTTTGGAAAAAGTTTAAACTGTGCTAGAAGGAACTCCTACGATTTGAGATTTAGGGTCTGTTCTTTTGACTTTAACAGAAAGTCAGTTCAGGTAAGTTCAGTTCAGTTCAGTTCAGTTCAATTCAATTTCAATTCAATTCAATTCATTCCAATTGCTAAATATAATATCACATGAGTTA
>JAWWMW010056763.1:0-16700 GCA_035048345.1 Echeveria elegans
AATCATTTAATATTGTGATTTAATCTGGGACGTAGGATGAATCAAATGAATGAACATGATCTTTTTATACTTTTTTATTTTAAACACCTCTTTTTATTTGATCCACTGCCATTAAAAATAATAGAGAAAAAAATTAAAATTAAAAATGTAAAAACTTTAAAATATTAAAAAAATAAACATTTAAATTTTTTGCAGGAAATATTTATTATTTTTAAATTTTTAATAGAAATGTATGAGTTGTTGCGTACTTTACTTTTTAATATATATCTATTACCGCCACACAATAACACTATCAACAATATTTGTTGCCGTCGCATCCCGTCGAAACGACGAGTTTGACATTTGTCTATCTATATAAAAGAATATGTTACTAACAAATCATACATTTACCAACAACATCTAACTAAATCCTTATTACCTAACTAAACCATTCCAACCAAATATCTAACTAAAAAACCATACATTTACCAACAACATCTAACTAAATCATTCCAACTAATTAAAAATTAAAAAAATTAAATTTTATAGAAAAATAATTTCTGTCTAATCACCACTAGTAAGTGAAATATATAAACTCTTTATTATTGTAATCTTCCTCGTCGCTCCAACATTAAAATTCCGCAAATTCTTCGAATGAATTGAAATTGAATTCCATCTCCCTCCCTCCCACCACGAAAATATTCGAATCGAAAATTTTCAACCCGGCTGAAGGAGATGCAACAAGCCTTGCCTTTGCACGCTCCCTCCAACAATTTCACTCCTACTACTACAAATGTCGCGTCTTCTTATTTCCCAATTTCCACCACAAACCCTAATCCCAATTACGCCACCACTGCGCATTCACCCATGACCGCCGCCGACTCCTCCTCTCCCGCGCCGGTTGCTTCAAATGAGGAGAACATTTGTCCTCTCACTGGTTTGGTCGCCAATTCGGTTGTGTCGCCCAAGAGAATGAGAAGGTTTGTGAGGAAGCCGCTTGCCGACATCACCAATCACTTCCACCACACCATTCCCAGCTCCTCCGCGGATGCGCATGCCCGCGCTCTGACTTTGAAGAAGAAGAAGATGTTCAAAAGGAAAGCTGCTGGTGCTGATGAGGGAATTGGAAATGATGCCATTGCCGAGATGAGTTTCAGATCCAAGATGTTGAGAATTAGCTTCAGATAGGTTGTCATTCGATTAGTTGAAACCACATTTGGAGTGGAAATCTGTTGTAGCTGCTAGTGTCCTGTTAGTTGTTTTATACTCCCAGTCCCATTTCAGTTGATTTTATAAGGATCATAATAATTCTAAGGGAACTAGTCCATTAATATTGTTATTATTGTTTCTATATATGTCCCCAGTTGCTGGCTGTTTGTGTCTCATTTCTGTATTTACTGAGATACAGTTTGGGTTTGGGAAATGTTGTTGGTCATTGATTATTCCTTTCCTGCCATGTGCTGTCGTATAGAATACAAAACCTTGTCGCTAGCTCAATGCTAGAAGCTTGTTGAATCACAATGGGTTGCTGCTTTTTGTGTATTTTTGATTTGCTAGCAGTCTGGAATGAATAATGAATCAAAAGTCCTTTTGATGTGCGGTTATGATTTATTATTGTCGTACTGCAGGATGGAATCATGGAAGACACTATGATCAGGCACAAACGGGTGGACTATTTTTTTGCAGGACGTTGATTGTGCGGATAAGCACCTGCAGAAGCAGAACAATGACTCAATGAGAGTATTATTTTCTTTGCTCAGTTAAGGATATGATCATTGCCTTTTTAACTCTCTTTTTAAGCGCCATTCTGCTTACATGGTTATAATGCTCGTCCGCATCAGCCACAATTACATCCACTAAACATATTTCATGTATGTACAGTCAGCTCTCTCTATAACAGCCATGATTGTTTGTCTAAAATCGGGTTGTTATAAAAATGGATATTATAAGGGAAAGATTGAAACGGTCATGACCCAAAATGACTGTTATAAGCGAAGATCTGTTATAATAGGCACTGTTATAACGAGAACTGACTGTATTTGTAATGTTTTATATAAAAAATTGCACGATTGTATAGCATTGCTTTAAATTGTTGTTTACTTAACATGACGCTCAATAATGCATTATAATATGTCAACTTTATTGAACATCCTAATGCATAGCCTATGTAAAATATAGTATTTTATTTCATATGTATATCCTATGCTGATCTTCTAACATGACGCTCTTTTAGTATAATATGAAATTCAGGTCTATTAACTTCATGTTCGCCTCATACACAAATATTAACGATACCCATGTCTGCATAGTTTTGAAAACTTTGTATGGTATTGTATGAAATTATTCAAACTAAACTACAGAATTTCTGTTTTTATTGTCAGCACTGATATGAGCCAAGGGTGGTTGAATTGCATAAACAGTTATGGAGCAGCGAAGTTACATGATGAAACTCAAGCAATGTGAGTTTGACCTTTCAAACCTTGTAGAGGAACTAGTAAAGAAAACAGTTTTGGTTGAAAGGCCAAATTTGAATAAGCATTTTCTTTTCAATATTTTAAGAAATGAGGTTGCAGAGCTTTTTCCTTTCCAGGAACCCACTGACTAGAGACACACTTAATAAACACATTTGAAGATAAATAGCCTGATATTGAGTGGAAGTATCTTTGAGAGTTCAGGATGGTTTTATATCATGATATCGGGTTCCCAACACTCACATCAAATAGGAAAATTCCACTTCAGTTGTCATCACTTATGCCTTTTGAAACGAGGGTATTGAATATATCTGAATTAGCTATATACCTAAGACTTTCATCCCTGCCCCATCATTTAGGAAACCAGCACTTCAGAAGCCAAAGGCAAATGATATTAATAAAAGGGAAATGACCTACGATGAGAAACAGAAGCTAAGTGCAAACCTTCAAAATTTACCGCAAGAGAAGCTTGATGGGGTTATTCATATCATCAAGAAAAGAAGTCCCAGAATGATGATGAAATTGAAGTGGATATTCACTTCAGACCTTGTGGGAGTGAATCAGGTTAACAGTGAATGTGGCTATAATTTGAACATGTAGAGGAGTTAGAGAATAGGTTGCCTGAATTCTACAACTCCTAATTGGAATAGGGTTCGATTCTTATCAATATCGCTAGTTTGTTGGTGGTGATTTATGTCCATTGCCGACTCACCATTAGCTCGGGGTCGGGGGTGCTTGAACAATCTTGGCCTTTATCTCAACTGATCCTCCGTTCTCTAAGTGGTTATAAATCCTTTATGCTTTATACCGCGCAATGCGATATTTTGTTCCAAATGTCATCCTAGCTACTTGGACAGATTGATACATAAATTGATGTAGAAAAAAGAAGAAAGAAAGCATCCGGCATTGGATGTCCCAGTTGCTTGGGTAGTTGTGTGCTCCTAAACAGCTTTCTTTCACACAGCCTAATTCATCGTTCATTTTCCACCATATCCACATCCACCCTCTGATAAAATACAGTAGTCAGAATAAGCGCCTATGAATATGAATATTCCTCAACCTCTAATGTTAATTGCATCGCCTTTTCTTGGTTGCACGCAGGGCCATTTCTGCTCACAAACAAGTACAACCTGGAAGTCAAGACACACTACTACTAACTAGAAAATAGCTATACATGTCTGCTTATTCCTGGTGTCTAAATAAAGGAATCAATAGCAAGACCTGTAACTGGTCTATTCACAGTAGCTTCTCCTAGTTTTAATAGTAGGAGTAATGAGCTAAGCTGAGCTGCTCGCATGTATTTCTCTACTAGTAAAATGGCTTAACTTGTCACAACCAAATCAACCAGTAGTTTTGGGGGTTCTAACTTTGATTAACACACTTGTTGTAGTTGGTGCAAAACTTTTGGAGACCGATAAAAATACAGAGGGTCATATGCGACCAGTAGTTTTGGGGTTCTAACTTTGATTAACACACTTGTTGTAGTTGGTGCAAAACTTTTGGAGACCGATAAAAATACAGAGGGAAAACAGTTCAATTCCATACTTTAGAAAATAACACTCAACATTTAACTTCTTCTACAGACAAATTAATACAGTCTGCCATTACATTAGTTGATGAACACATACATTTCCAGGTAATGAGTAGCATTGTGTCCTCAATCTTGGTCCCCCGCAACCTTCTGCTTCTTCCACTTGTAGGCAGCTTCAAGGATCTTAAGATTGGTAGTCTGTGTTTCCTCTGGAAACAAATAATCAATGTATTCCTCCAGCCTGATTACAGTAAACCAATAATACTTATCAATATCCAAAATAACAAGTAGATTTGAGGTAACAAAAGTATCAAATCTCGGATACCAAGATAACATAAGAATTAAAGAGTTCGCAAACATACCCAGATGAACCATCTTCATTCTCAATTTGCCGTCGCTTTTTAAGTTTCTTTGGCATCTTTGCTTGCACAAGACTAACATCACCAAGATCACCAAACCTATATTCCATCTTCTTCCACTCCTCCAGAAGCATGGCTCTTTCCTCCTTTAGCTCCGGTGCCGACGTCCGATAGTAAATAATTGCCTTCTCAAAGATTCCTGATGCGATAAAGTTGACATTGTTACTAAGCATTAAGATATATGTCGCAAAATGCCAAAACAAATAACAAAAAGATGTTACAGTTACTAACCCCTAGCATGCTGAATGGACTGTTTCTTTTGTTCAGTGAGTGTTGGATCATCCTCTGCCAAGTCCAGGTCTTTTGCAAGTTCCTCCGCGATGGACTCTTCAAATTTGGCATAACTTATCCACACCTTGAGATGCTTTGTACGGTCGAGAAGCCGCTCATAGAGCGCCCTTGTCCTGCCAAATTCACGTTGAGCTATCTCAAAATCGATGTATGCCTGTTGTTTGACAGGAAATGCACTATTAGTAGAGCACAATTCTAAAAGATGTAAAAAAAATTAAAGGGAATAAATTTAGTACTGGAAGTTTTTTTCTCCTTTCCTGTCTACAATTTCCGAAGCATACCTTCCACAACAGTTCCGGCATATCCAATGCTGGCTGGGCAATAGCAAGATCAAAGATAGCCCGGGCTCGTTCAGTCTCACCCAAAGTTTGTTCTAAATCTGCAAATTTGGACCACGCGTAACAATTTTCCGGTGACCATTCTAAGTATTTCTCATAGAGCTTTCGGCAGCGATCGATGTTGCCAAGGTCCAGTTCTATTCCAATGTATTTCTTGAATATCTGATTCAAGCCAAAAAGATAGAGAAAACATGAAAGTGAACACACATATGCTCACTACCATAGAACTAGGAATGACTTTTTATTAATAAAATCAAAAACAAAACAAAGACAATACCTTATCTTTCGGTGCCTTGCCTATAGCATTACCCAAAAGCAGTCGAGCACCCTTCAAATTTAACTGCCGTATTTCAAACTGGGCTGCCATCAGCCATATCTTCGCAAATGAAAACCTTTCATGGGGGATAAGTTTTAGACATTCCCTGAAAAAGTGAAGAGTTAAGGCAACATGATATAGTACAATAAGCCAAGCGAACATGAGTTTCCACTAATAGTATTCCATGGTGCACATCTAAACACATATAGTACCATACCACATTCAAACCACAGATTATATCCATAATATTTCATCATGTTCAGAACGGCAACGTGTACGTGTGAAGAAAAGACACGCCCTACACAGTTTATGTGGATATTAACAAGTCACAGTTAATCTTGCACTATTTTGGAATTTCAGAACTAATGAAGAGTGCAAGAAGTAACACGACTCAAAAGTCAAAAACTGGAAATTTTGCAAAAATATTTTGTACTAACAATCATGAATAAACTTTATGAATGCAATCTAAGCAAAAGAACAAAGAGTTTTAAAAAGAATATACCTATAAACATCCCTGGTGCGCTCCATATCGCCAGCATCAAGCTCTTCATACAATGCATAATTAATCCTGGAAAGTCATTAATACAAAAGTGTAAGATACAATTTCTTTAAACTAAAATGCAAAATCACAATTGATAATTAATAATGGGATTATTCATACTAGATAAGGGCATACCATAAGTAAATGTATCGCTGCCAATATCGTTTCTCCTCAGCAGGTGGAACATTGGCAATTGCCCTCTCATACACCTCCCTGATTCTATCCTTGTTTCCAACACTCTCTTCCAACCTAATATAATCAAACCAGGTGTCGTAATTCAGAGGGTTCTTTCTAACATCGTCCTCATACTGAAATCTTCTTTTTCCAACTATGGCATCTTCTATTCCTTCTTTGTCTCCATATTGCTTTTCAAATGCGACAAACTTCCTATACAAATCTTCGGCTCGCCCTTTAGGAATATGATCAAGAGCAAACTTATAGATACACCTAGCTCTTTCGGTCTCCTTACACCTCTCTTCAAATTCTGCGAACGCAACAAACAACTGCTCAGCCTCCTCATCATCAGCCAACTTCTCCACAGCACGCTCATAACAGTTTCTAGAGCGGGCTATCTCCCCGTTCTTCATCTCAAACTTAGCAAATCGAATCCAAGCAGTGACCTTGGGATGGCACTGAACGAACCTCTCAAAAATACCTCTAGCACGTTCAATCTCATTGTATCTGAGTTCAAACTTGATATATGAAAGCCATCCCTGCTGGTCAGGCATCCATCCCATCCATCTCTCAAAGACCTGCCTGGCACCGGCGACATTCCCGAGCATCTCCTCCATATGTATATACTTGTACCAAAGCTGATCAACCCTGGGCAACAAGGAAACAGCTCGGTCCCAGACATTGCGGGCGTGATTAATAAACTTGTTCTTCATCTCGACTTCAGCATACTTGAGCCATAGGGTATGATTCCGATAATCAACCTCCAAGGCACGCTCCCAGACGGATCTGGCACGGGCGAAGTCCTTCTGGGACTCCTCCCATTGTGCGTACTTTATCCAGACGCTTATGTTCCATCGGACTCGGCGAATGAGGTCTTCAAACTCCTTGCGCTTACGGAGGCGGTAATCGGCGAGTTCGGTGGGGTCAGTGATTTTCTGTTTGGGAGGTCGGATCTCAGCTTCCTGCCTCTCGCGGGCTTCACGGAGAATCTGCTCGGCGGTGATTTGGATGGGGGCCGGAGTCTTGTTCTTGACCCTGGTCGGACGAGGTAGCTTCACCTCAGTGTCTTTGCGGGTCAAAAACCCTAACGACGGATCCGACGCCATTCTTGTCTTCTGACTTCGCCTGTGATTTGTGAACTGATATGATTGATATTTTGCTCATACCGCGTCACCTTTTTAGAAACTTTAAGGGTCCGATTGTAAAAACATTTTTTTCTTTGGGAGTCAACGACGCCGTTTCCTCGTCGAAGAAGAAGAGAGGAGAAGAGCAAGAGCAGCAATTAATCATTACCGTGCCGATCGTCGAATCTCGATCCGATCGCTTCTTGCTGCTTCAGCCGCCATCCGGCAGGTTGGATCGTAATTTGAGTATCGGGCTTCAAATTCCATTTATTTTTATTCTTCTCTTCTGATAATCAAACGGTTCGGTTGTTGAACGGGGGAATCGGTTGCAAGTTTTCTTTGTTTAGTAATTTTGTATTCGAGGGCTCTGGAGTGGAGATTAGCCATCGGTCTTCAATTTTCGCAGGGGTAGGGTTTGGAGTCATGTTCTATGGAGCTGTTGTGTGGGATCCTTGGCTAATCGTTGCCCAAATTCTGCTTCTGCAATGTCTCTATTACCTTACTTTAGGACTCTTTCTCTTCATTTTTGTCGGGACCAGAGTATCTCGGATGAGCCTCGTCTATTTCTTTGACTACTCCACTGTCACTGCATCTACCGTCACAGGCTGGTGTGTCATCGCATCATTTATGCTCACCTCAGTCGCAGGGTAAGAAGCTTTTTCTTTGATCCTTTTCTTCCCTGCAGTTATGAATGGTTTGGTTGCTGCAATGAAGAAACACATGAGCGTTGATCTAAATTGGTTTCAAAACTCAATATACCAACTTAATGTCTTTAGATTCACCACTGCGCTGGTAGGCCTTTTGTACCTTTTGAAATTCAGGAATCAGGATATTAAAAAAATTGATGGAAAATAGGTTATTTTCCTGAAGCGCACTGACTGGCAGATTTTTTCTTTTTCTTTTTAGTTATAATCTAGTCAGCTGTGCATGTTGTATGTTTTGTATGAACGCTCCATCGATGTTTGTAAGGCTGAGTATAGGAATCGGGATTTCGGACACTGATGACTCGGTCTTCAACCCTGACAGGGCTGGGTACTTGCTTTATTTCATTGAGAGAGCCAAGAAATGCTTAGATTTCTCAGCTACCCTCTACATTCTACACCTTTTTATATGCATCATTTACGGGGGCTGGCCTTCCTCAGCGGCGTGGTGGATTCTTAATGCTACTGGACTGGCCTTGATGGCCTTGCTTGGTGAATATATGTGCATAAAACGCGAGCTTCGTGAGATACCAATTACCCGTCGATTAGGTAACACTTTTTCCCTTCATGAAGTCTTTGTTGAGTTGTAAGAAGAAGAACAATTACTTAAGGATGAGGGTGGATTACAAATGTACTTTATCTTAGCACCTAGTCAGTGGGTATATTTGATTTTCATAGCCTGCCAGGTCCTTAGCATCAATGTTTTCGTTGTTTGTTTGTTGACAGTGATATTTCTTATTAGCTTTTGGTTATATGTTTGTTCCTGTAGCTGTTTGTTGACACAGTTGAGTATTGCCAAAAAATCTAGTCTTTATTGTTATGTGGTTCTTCATGAATTTCTGGTGACACTTATACTATGGTTATTGAGATGCTAGCTACGTGGTAGATTACTTGTTGATATTCAAATTTTGGTGTGTTATGAAGCACGCCCTTACAGTTATGTATGATGTTTCTTCACACCATAAGGAAATACCAACAAGTTTAGACACATAATCCACAAGACAGATTTGCAGATCACTATAAAGTAAACACGAATTCTAAAATCTGACCCCATTGGTTTTTTTGGTTTTATTTATTCGCAACATCATATTCATCCTTCTTTTCATACATTTAATCCACTTGCTGAGGACTGTTTGCAGGTGTTTGACAGGCAATGGGGACCTCCCTCGCTGCAAGCTTGAAGTTTTTGGCGAGGCTCGAGCACACAAGTATCATTAATAAACTCTGGTCTCAGATTTCAGAATTTGCAGCTGAATGATGTGGCTTGGGTTACTTGAAATACTCAGATGAAGGCTTGTGGAACTTGCAAATGTTAATCTGAACTCCAAATGCTAGTTCCTTTGTAATTGATGATCCATTCTTTAGGCCCATGTAGTTCTTCCTCTTACTGAAGAAAAAATTATAAGCTTTGTTCTCCTTCTGGTGTTGCTTGTTTTCCATTCGATTTTTTTTATTACAAACACTGAAAATGGTTGTGCACCAAGATCAAGCACACAGTAACAAGTCAGATACTGAAATTATGAGATCCGATTGGTGGTTCAGATGTCACTGTTTTTCTAAAATAAAAATATCCAGTCGGAAAATGTTAATTTTTGTTTTTGATCCTTCTGACGTCAGACCCATGCATGTTTAATTTCTTGTAAATTTGAAGTTCATTACTAGGGTTTGAAAACGTCAAAACATTACACTGAACTGACTGATGCCCCAGTTCAGTCTCCGACCGTTTCGATCGAATGCATCGCGAAAACATTCTCTCTTTTGTTTCTGCCTGTGTCACTCGATGCATGCGTGTGCTTTCTATTTCTCTCTGTCGGCATCTTTTGTCTGCAATCATTTGTGTTTTTCAGTTTTTCAGTTTTTGTAGCAACTGCTATGCAAATATGCAATGCTTTTATTATTTCAGGTAAGAAACTACACATTCCAACATACATAATAAGCAAACCGACATAAAAATAAACACAATGCAGAGGAAGCACACAGCGCTTATACTTCTGAACATCCTTGGGGTATGACATTCTGGGAATATTTCATATTAGCCAGTTCCGCAGTAGGATTTCAGAGAGAATTCACTTTTTTTTCCTTGGTACCCATAAAATGCTCGGAGGTACCCTAGGTGTTCAAAAGGTTTAAATTGGAGAGGACGTTCCTCGTCTACTAGCTCATCTGGCGTACTTATCTCCCCATTGCTAAATGTGAAAAGTCCCAACGAGTATCTGGTGTTCACCTTGTTTTTCATTGTTACTCTGTGGTTAGGAGAATGAATCCTTCCGTTACTCCATGCCTGTTTTACGGATGTAGTGTGGGATGTGAAAGTATAGTGTAGTTCACTCACACATCTTAATTTTTTTGGTTAAAGGAAAAAGGATTAACTTACCATGATTGCATCGCCTGCTATGACAATGAAGGATGAGGGAGAGAGCTCCACACCAATCCATTTTCCACCCTTTGTTTCAAACTCTAAACCGTTAACTTGATTCTGGTAGAGTATAGTCGTGAAATTCTTGTCTGTATGAGGGGTAAACCCAACATCTGTCTCTTCGAAATTTGGACTTCTGTATTTCATCATTCGAATCAGGAAACCCATCTCCTCAAGATGGCGTTCGTGATATACAGATACGCCATAGCTATCAAATATCATTCTTGTCACAATAAGGTCTAAGTCGGCCACTATCTTTGAAAAAGAGTGAATACTCTCGCTGTGTTAAAGAAGCAAATTAACACACAACAGTTTTGTTATTTAGAGAACGATGCTCAAATTTATTTTTTACACCTGCAGCAATCTCAAAAACTAAATACTTACCAAAAAACATCATTTCCCAGAGGCCACATGAGAGTGGCGAAATGTTGTATGCCCTCAAGCGTTGTCCCATCCTGTATCCCCATCCCTTCATGTAAGGGGATAGCAGTGTACTGACCAACATACCCATGTAAAGGTTTTGAGTAACAGTTGTGTTTCTTTGTTTCAAATGGTAGGTTGAATAAATCTTCTAAAGCCTCAAATGTCTTGGTCTGAAGCTTTTCGGAAGCTTCATCATACTCTGCAATGAAGCAACCATATTCTTCTAATGCCAAACGAACTGCGCTACTCATTAAGAACCATGTTTTTGTACCATGTATCCCGCTATCCTTTGTGAAGTACACCGTTGGAATTTTAGGGGTGGCCGCCGCATAGTCCATTATTATACAGTGTGCTCGGTATTACGCAAATATGCTGAATGTTATGGTTGGTTATACTTAGAAAACAATTGTGAGGGTACATTTATAGTGTGATAATCCTATCTCACACTATTTTGTTATTATAATATACGGAGTATCTGAATTGATAACCAGTCCAGTAGTTAGTTTGTTGTTTAGCAATAACCTCTATACCAAGGTACACAAACCGAAACCACTACTACATAACAATATATTCAGAAAGGTACATAAATCTGTCAGCAATAATCACTTATTTGTGTACTTACTCGTAAAAAATATAGTCTTATGATTAACAGTAGTACAATTATTGTGATGTTTAACTGAAAATTTATGAATGAGTTATTGACCATTCAATCCAATGCTAGTACAGTTGAGCACTAATAACGTAATATAGTCTGCACTGCTGTTGTGTTGTTTTTGATATATATATCATCTGAACGTCTTGTTGAATTTGCTTTTTTACGGTTAAGTTAACCGTAGCCTGTAAAATGATGTATTAGGAGGATAACACACATAACAGAAAATTTCCGATATGAAGAAACTTAATTATTGGGAACGTGTTGTCTTCTGACTTGGTCAGCATGGGTGTCTGCCCTGCAGTGTATTTAAGAAATATAGAATGATGGGCAAGTCAATTAACTGTTATTGTAATTAGAATACTACTGTCAGCCCCGTCGGGTGTCCAAACTTAGCTGCGCTTTAAACTTGCGTTACAACCCTCAACTATTCGGTTAAGCAACCCTTTGATGAAACAATTAAAGAAATGTCAACTGTTTATTGATGTGCCATTTGCCTGCAAGTGGCTTGTTTGCAACTAAACAAAGCTCAGCCGTGGATACATGATACCAGGATTTATAAAATATAATGGGCTTAATGAATTAATTCGATCCGTTTAAATCTATTTACATGTATTAAAATTTAAATTTAAAATCCAACTAATCAATCCATTTTGACACCTAATTCACTCTGATATTGTACTAAAATAGAGCACTCTAAATAAATTGGTTGATGAATGGATATTCTAATTATCTGTTACGACTTCGGTTGACCTCCTGGTTTTTGAATTATGTGAATCAATATTGAGTAAATCACTAGCTAGATTAATCAAATTTTTGTATCAGGATTGAAATAAGCGCAACTAATACTTGTATGATTAATTATAAGGAATGCAATATTCTAACGTAATGCTGCCGGGTTCTGAAAGTCGACGTTTTACTGTGTATCAGAAAATATAATCACTAAGCAAGTCTTCTTAGCGAATACTTGGAGATATGCGTTTCAGAAAATATTGAACATCAACCAACAAAAAAGGATAGTTGTGAATTTCGAAAAGATTATGTATAGGTGTAAACGTACTGACATTTTAAAAACAGTTTACACATAACAAAGTAGAGCTGAATGAAGAACAGTTTTCTGAAAGATTATTAATATTGAAGAAGAAGACTGATCACTGATGTAACTTAAAAGATCATCACAGCTTATGGACTTTTTTTTTGTTTTGCAGATGCAATAAGGACTCTGCAAGCCCACAGCAGTAAGCTGTGATACTGGTATCTCTTTTTTGGCCAGGAGATACAGCAGAGAAATGGAGAAAACCATGATGCTCGAAAGACTTGAACCTGGCTGGTTGTTGGCCATCACCAATCTCCTTGGGTATTTCAGTTATTCCTTTGCTGTGTGAAAATATTCCCAATGAGTATCTTACTTGGTCGCTGGTGATAATAACTCGATTTTCAGTATTTTTCCATTGCTCGAAGCCTGGTTATTAGAAATTCTGCATTATGCGTGTTAATGTATCAGAAAAGAAGAAGTGCCAGATTGGAAACATAATCAGTCCCGCATTTAAATGACTTTAGTTATTTAGAGTGTTCAAGTATTAAATTAAAACGTTAATGTAAGCAAAAGATATGCCAACAGCTGCACATATCAAGAAGGTAATTTGAGCGTAGGAACTCACCATAGCTGCTGCATCACCCCGGCTAAGACTAAAAATGAACAATGCAGCGGACTGTAACAAAGCCAGTCCCCGTGTTTTGTCTTTACCTCTAGACCCCTTACTTGATTTTGATAGAGTATTGTAGTAAAACTTTCGTCTGTGTGTGGTAGAAGCCCGTTCTTTGAGCGGAGGCCCCTGTATTTCATGAGTCTTAGAAGGTACGTAATCAGTCCTCTCTACGTGACATCCATAGTATGACTCAATTCCGTAGCTCTCGCACACCATTTTAATAATCAGTTCATCCAACTCAGATTGCTTGGCTACAAAAAGAGAGCTTTGAAATGATCAGCCAAACAAGAGTGACTATCTACTAATATAATAGCTGTCTAACCAGAAAACCAGAATGAATCATTACCCTCAGCAAACATCAAGTTGGTGAAGTTTTGAACACCGCCGGAGGTCGTATCACGTTCAATTCCCAGACTTTCATGTAAACCCAATATTGATCGTGTCCCTATATACCCGTGGTAGGGTAACTTAGAGATGTTTTGGCTTTTGATATGGGCTGGAAAATCAAACAAATCTTTTAGGCTTTCAAAAAAAGGTAGGTCTTCCAAGGATTCTTGACCATACACTGCTATGAAGCAACCATACTCCTCAAGTGCAGTGCGGACCTGGTGACACTTTGAAGACCACCCTGGTGAACCAAGCTTCAAAGTTTCCTTGGCCAGATTAATAACTAGTATTGTAGGTTCTGTGGCAGAACCCATCGATTCAAATAGTTTCTAGATTCTGTCAATGATTTTGGTATATCAACAGTCGGTGGTATCTAAATCAATTTTACAATGTCATGGTTTCTGACTTTATCTGTAAATGATATTTACAGAAATTGGAGCTGTCATGCAGTATCTCGGCCAGTAGGAAGATCGTACGGAAACATTATATAGTGTGCCTAAAGGTACACTTCAAACGGAGACATTATTGTTTTTAGCTATTTCTATAAGTCTAAGGTTGTCTTATATTCAAATTGTATTCTTGTTGGTAACCTAATGTTAATTTATTGACGCTGAAGAGATGAGCATTGTCAAATAGTTCTATCTTGAACTAACTCATTAACAATCAGCCTTGTGCTGATATATTTTCATTGTACTCTAAAATAGAAGAAGGAGAAATTCATTTAGTATGATACTGGCATTTCATCAGATTCTGGCTTCAGCAGCATCAGTTGGTCTTACAAAATTTTCTAGAAAGACATTAACAACGAAACCTCACCGGTATAACTCAGGGTCAAAATGCTAGTGATTCAGACCCATTCATTTTAACAGCCCACATTTCAGCTAGGTGTTACAACATACGTAGATAATTATAGTCATTCCAGTTGGCTTATTGTAATAAAACTGTTTTTTTTGTTGTTGCTCCCCCGACAGCGTACTGTTGCTTGCACCATCTGTCACTCTGTCAGCATGAACCTTAATCAGCCTAAAAGCTCTAATTTGAATGACTACATCTGGATAGGAATATGCTCTTTTCTGTTGGAGAGATGTCTGATCCAGATTCTTAAAAAACGTTAAGATCCTGGTATACTTGATTTCATGATGTATGCAATTCAATTTCAGGGGAAATGTACAGAATTTTCTTTTCTGCGTTTTTGTTAAGCTGTCCTTGAGCGTTTGAGGCTGAAGGTAGCATATTAAAGAGATCTCACGCAAGTTTGAAAAGTCCCGAGTGATTGGTATGATGAAAACTTTGACCCATTTTTTATTATTATAAATTCTGTTATCCATGATTGTTCTGCTTTCCTGTATTCTAAAGGGTGCTTATTACTGCAGATAACGTTGATTACATGGCTACTAAAAAAATTAATATCAAGAAAAATGCCATAATTTTGTTCTTTTATTATAAAAAGCATCAGCATCAACTTCAGCTTATAGTACAAAGGGTTATACTGTCCTGGAACCATCAGGCAGATTATATAGACAAACCTACACACCACAAAAGTATTCTAGAGCAGAGCTTTTACGGCGTTCGTCCCCTATCTGGCCTGAATTAAGGAACCGGACAAACCCCATATGATCGAAGGGCTTAAATCTTTGGGGGTGCTGATCATTTATCAGCTCTTTAGGTGGATATATAATGCCATTGCAAAAGGAAAACATTGCTAATGTGTATCTTGTATTTTCTCTTCCGTTAGAATTCATCATTACCCGGTGGTTTGGACTGTGCACTCGGTTGTTGCTCCATGCCTGAAATGAATTAGCAGTACAGTCATGAAAATGTTTGCTGCTGCTTCCGTTCTAGTAAAATAATGGTTTATGTGTCATTCATATATACCCGTAGTGCTTCACCGGCAAACACAAGGAATGAGGATGGGCTGGTAGGATTAAACTGAATCCAGTTGCCTTGTTTTGTTTCAATCTCCAACCCGTTAGTCTGATTTTGTTTTATAATAGAGGTGAAAGACTTGTCAGTGTGAGGGTTCAACCCTAGCTTGTTTTCAGCTTCCAGGGGTGATCTGTATCTTATTAGACGCAGAAGATAAAACTTAGATGTAATATATGATTCATGGTATTTTCCTGCACCATAACTGTCATAGAGTATTCTCGTCAGCATGTTATCCAGTTCATCCACTTCTTTCGCATATGTCAACATGTTTTCACTAGGTGATGAGAAAAGGAAACAATGTTAGCTTGCTGATCGTAAAAGTGAAATATTCAAAACGGAAGGGACAAGCAAAAGATTACCAAAATTCTGGATTTCCTGTAGGCCACATGAGATTAGTAAACTTTTGAGCCTCTTCAATATCCGTGGCATTGTTGATACCCATGGCTTCATATATAGGCATTTTAGTATGTTGTCCATCGTAACCCCAAAGTGGAATAGGGTACTGATTTTGCATTTTAACTTCTGTTGGAAGATCAAATAACTCTTTTAGGTTCCTGTAAACCGAGTCACAGAATTCTGGTGATATGGTTTCATACACCACTTCAAAACATCCATATTGTTCAAGTGCGTTTTGAACATCTGTTAACAGCGACTGTGTTGTATTTGCAGCTGACGCGCTCCTGGGAAATTTGATAATAGGAAGCCTGGAACTGGAAGGAAGTGCTTGTGTATCCATCTAATCTATCTCTTCAGGTAATAATATCTCACCTCACCTCTGGTTTTTTTCTTTACTCAGCAATTGTGTATTTCCCATACTTATTCCGAAGCATATATAGTAGTAGAAAGTAGAAACTAATTTGTTGTCTTTATAATTTATTTAATGATCTATGACGTGCGATAAGGACTCTGACACGCGTCGTCGTACGCGTCAAATTAATTTCCTTTCCTACCAACGGCTAGTACAGCGGCAAGCAGGGTCGATCCCACGAGGAATTGGCTAGTGAACTGTTCTCCTGTAATTAAACTAAAAGTTGGGGGTTTTTGTGTGAGAATTTGTATGAACGCAAAGTAAAAACGCAGAGAATTAATTAATATGATGAGAAGGCACGGTTCAAGACAACTATTCGTAACGCACGGTTTATCATTGACATAAAACATACAATTTATATTATCTCATAACTCTAACACATTCCGACAAAGGTAACGTGCAACAGCTTCTAATGTTGTTCTACACCGGGCAAACGTGAATAGAACTCTTACGGCAAAGTAGCATGAAGAATCAAGCGAGTTAAATTAATGGGC
>JAWWMW010056870.1:0-16699 GCA_035048345.1 Echeveria elegans
TGTGGCCCTTTGTCACAGATGCTATCTTGGCTAAAACATTGCCACACATGAGCACTACACTCCATAGTGCTCTCAATACTATATGTCAATTTAGAGTAGTCCAAGGTTGTTTTAAGGTGCCTTATGGGTTTAGATTGGTAAGAGGTTATATGGATTGTTTTGTAATCCATGGTGGTTGAAAATGTCCTTGTGCATGTTTCCCACTTGTCCTAGTGCTCTTCACCTTATATTGAGTCATATACTCTTCTCATGAATCAATGAAGTTTATCAAAAAAAAAAAAAGTCAGAACAAGCACCTCCAAATACCAAATATAGAAATTCCAGAACAAGAACCGAAAGTTGTTGAATGATTGTGGTCAGTGGCCAATACATGTTACAAGTTTCTTTTCCATCATACTTTAAGGTCTCTTTGTTACAAGCACTGGAGGCCTTATGCTACCTACACAAGATACACTTTTTTCTAACTTGATGCTAAAAGATTGTTACTGTATGAAAATTGATTGGATTCGGGTCAATTTGAGAGTAACTTAATTCAGATATGGCCATGGCTTCTTGATCATCTCTTTGGTATTTCTCAATTCTAGTATGAAGTCACAACTTTGTCTTTCTGTTGGGCATATTACCTACCTAGCCATTTGGTGATCATAAACATGGGCCAGTCCCATGTTAAAGGCCAAATACTTTGGGGCTCAGATCCCACCGGGCAATGTGCCCTTGAGGCTTCATTGAGGTGCATTGTGCATACAACAACTACATAACGAGGCTTACTGAAACCTCTTTTCTTTTGAAAAAAGGGTCATTCTAAATACTATTGTAGAAAAGTAATTAGCGAGACTCAAGTCATAGATGTATTCATAAATGTTTGAACACAATGCTGGAATATACGTTTGGTTTCAAGTTCAATAATTTTCATTTTTCGTACGGGGAGCGTGGATAAGTAGACCGGTGTTAGGCTTGTTAATCCGATAATTAAGGATTAAATTCTCCAACAATGTTTTTTTCTTTTTCTTTTTCTCAGGGGCTGCGCGAACGCAAACCCCAACTGCTACAAACCGATAATTAAGGATTAAATTCTCCAACAATGCAAGTCAAGCATAAGGTAACACAAAGGCAGCGAGACCCATCCAGGTCAAGTGGGCAAATTAAACAAGAGGAGGATATATCATTGTTAGTCAGCATTTAGCTTTTGATTAGTCAATTTTGAAGTAGAAAAGGCGTCTGTCTAACTTCAAATAATTTAATTCACATTAACCACTTTGTCATCTTCATGGATACACTCTAACAATATTTAAGCTACTAACTCATTTTCATAATTATTGATTTGATAAATATATAATAATCATAAAATATGCAATAAATTTTAGACTTATACGTTAAGCAATAGGCAGCCATAAGCCCATAACTCAGAACCGTACAAGAACACAATTTCGTCAGTTAAAAATATCTTTTTTTTATTTATCAAGATGAAGTTATAACACAGTAATTATGCTCTAAACAATCTTGGTAAGAAATTCAAATATCTTACTTTGTTGAAAGTATAAAAAAAATGACGCACATAGTGATGAAAAAGCTATAAAAGGAATGGTGTCACTTCACCCAAATCTAATTCAAAGGCAACTTTGCAAGCTAAGGTATATATTATATTTATGTTTACATACTTTCATCTCATCATCATTGAATACATAGAATATGAAGTGATGTCTTCTATTTAAAAAATGTGCTTAATGATCCCAATGTTAGGAAGTAGGGAGAAAAGCAAACCAAATACTTTAGTAACATTTGGCATAATAATAATAATCCCATGATGTCTTCTTTGAAAAAGAAAGACTACATTTTATTATAATATATACATAATCTAGTTTAGATTATGAAAGAGTGATAATGATCTTATTTTACACTCAACAATCTCTTCATTTGTCTATATCTATAAACCCAAAGTCCATGCATTTTCATCTATGCCCCCAAATTCAAGCACACATTCCACATATCAACCTCTACGCAAACACCAAACAAAACTCTGCTACTTCTTGATAATGTATCCACTAAAAGATGGGAGTTAAATATGTCTTGAATGATCATATAATCACTTTGCATAACTCAAGGATGAATTAAGGGTGAATCCGGTAATAACCACAAATATGGTGGGAATTTGAGAATTACATCAAAAATGTCCTTTTAGAAAATAAATGAGGTAGATTATATATAGTTCACATACTTATAGTTCACATAGTATTCATATATAGTTTACATATATAGTTAAATTTAAAATTCAAAAAGATTTTTCGTAGTTCAAATGGTTCACATATGTATATTATAGATTATATAATTCACCTATATAATTTATAGTTTACATAACTCAAAAACTTAAAATTCATCAAGACATTTTATAATTCAGAGCTTGGATAATATCTAACTATGTGATTTTAATCGTTTTCATCCTTGTGTGCTCGGAGGTAAAGTTTCCATTGTCCGTGACCTTTAGAGAGTATAGACGGGACAGACAGGTGGCTATCCAGCATGAATCAGGGTGGCTGAAGCGGTGGGCTTTCAACAGAATTGGTATATGAACGGGTTGAAGAGGATGATGACGTCATAAGCCTCTACGGAACTGCATGCAGTGTTTGGTTTGGTTGTCAAGGATTGTAAAATTGTTGAGTAAAAGTAAATGTAGCTTGGCAAAGAAAATAAGGAATACCAGTTTGAATTGATGGGTCTGTTTCTTCCGGGGACTGAATTCGATGCTTCTGTAACATGTTCCAATTAATGATCATCTAGCTCTTTAGATTATATACTCCGTACAAAACAAGTTTTATGTCCCCGTATTACATGAGTCACTTAAGTATACCATGTGCTAGCTATAGGTAACGTTAGTTGCGGAAAATCACATATACAAATTGGAAAATTTTGAACTATATTAACTATAAATGTCTTGCTGAATTTTAAGTTTATGATCTATGTGAATTATAAATTACATAGGTGAACTATATGAATTATAGTATATATATATGAACTATTTAAACTACGAAAAATAATCATTTTGAACTTTAAATTTAACTAAGTGAACTATATCAGTACTATGTAAACTAAATGAACTACATGAACTATGTACCTGCAATATGATTTGGCAAAATTACCAATGTGCCCCTCGTTTGAATTTTGTAAATCTTTTAATATTAATAAATATACACCATTTATTTTTTAGATGGACGACTCATATTTAATTCTCACAGTCTCATCAATTTTGGTGGTTCACACCGCATCCAAACCCTACTACTATATTTGTCTCTCATACTAGTCTGACGCCCGTCCTTCCAACGGGAATGCGGATGGAACATGCTAGTCATCGCATTCATTACATTAATTGGAAGAATATATGCTCATATATCATAAATACTCTGCTCAATAGTCGATAAAATACGATAAAATACGCTCACCCATTATCCCGAATGTGGGAATATACCCGGTCAAATATGAATAATAGTTAGTCAAATACGATAAAATACAGGATTGATGACATGATTTGTAATAAATGATAGAAGGTATGAACATTTTCAAGATTATATAAATGTTGATATATAATGGAGATTGGACAAAATCAATTCTATTATATTATATGTATTCATATACTTGGGTTTTACCTATTTTATTTCCAATGACTTTTTTAGTCATTCGTGCTTCCCGTAAACTAAGTATTTAATTTTTTGTTTCGATAACTTTTAATTTATCATAACTTCCTCGCCGGTCAATCTATAAGTAGATAACAAATCTCCAGAATCTTAATCTGTCTTCCGATAACATTCATCATCCGCAGACAAACGATTGTCTCTGATATACCATCAGTCGTAACATGCAAAAACAAATGCGCAAAATATCTAATGAGTGTGTTAGTTCATATAACTACGTCTCAGATTCTTATCCGTAAGTAGACTTGATAGCTAAATAAACTAGACTATTTATAAAGAAATTGAAGGATGGGTAGGTCATCTTTTATGCATAGGATAACATATAGCCCCAACCAAAAAGTCGTTAAAACTTTGACATGTTTCCACCAAACATGACTTTACATATCAATAATCTTATCTTACGTGCCCTTTCTCCTCCCTCTACACATCTTGCAATAATTCTAGTATGAAACCCTAGTTTATCTTTCCTCATTTTCGCCATACACAACAAACATGCTAGCGTGTGTTTTAGTGTGAATATATGATGTTTGCTCTAACCTAGTAGTTAACAAGAATGTTACGTCACCGAAAAATGTTTGTAGTGTAGCAATATATGACTGTTAGAACTCCTAGATTCGAGTATGATGGTCCTTGTTCGTACGCTACTAATGTGACTCTTTTTGGTCTTACATTGTAACTTGATTTGTTGGAGTCTGATCAGGTATCTTACGTTCCAGTTAATGTAATATGTTAATAACTCATTTAGATGTTTTCTTACCAAATCACCTTTTTTTTATATAGTTTTCATCCATTTAGATGCATCGATCGAAGCTTCATGAACGGCAATAATCATTATCGCATATTCATTGACCTTGTGTTTTCCTTATTGCATTTGCATATCGAATTGACATCCAATAATTACTTTCTTAGGCTCGAGAAATGGAAATTGTTCGTTTTCGTCTGAACCCAAGTGTCATGGCATGTCCAATTCTATCAGGTTTGGCCGTATACAATTATCAAGATCTTGATTCTTGAATTTGAAACTTAATTCTCAGTTCCCTCGCTAAGCAAACATCAAACTATATGTTTTCATCCACGTACCCGTTTGAGTGAGAAAAATTGTCAGTGTTAGAACATCTACACGATAATGTACGAAGTTATATCAGAATCAGATACTCAAAAAAATTTGACCATCAACTAGAAACATATAAACATCATACTCAAAATTCAGCAAATTAGATCAGTCCCTTTTTCACTATTCCAAGGTACTATCCTTTGTACTCAATATATTCTATTTACTCACAATTGTTGCGGCCTAGAAACTCCTGTAGTTCTGTTTGTTCTCTGCCACGTGGACCAATCAAATCTAGACAACTCCAATTCCAAACATAATCCACAGTGATGTATGGTTGCTAATCCAAACATATAAACAATTAAATCAAAATAGGTCCCACAATTTCCTAATTGGCTGCTTCATTGACTGGTCGACACATGGACCCCACAACGCACTCGTCCATCTACACGCAAACGCAAATCCTCCACACAATAAAACAAACAACTGGAGCGCACGAGTCGACCGAATCTTAATTTTGTGAAAAATTAAATAAATTGTGGGGCCCTGTTTAAAGATTAAACCGACTCATTTAACGACACGTGTCCGGTTGGACCAGCTGGTTCGGGTCCTACGGGTTTGGTCCGACGTTGAATTTACAACGCGCGTCGGAATTGGGTCGGTCGGTTAAGTTGGGTTGGGTTTGTGGTTGGGCCCATTTTAAGTGGGGCTTCAGCTTTTATGGTTAGTTAGCACGTGTGCTTCAGCCAATGGTTGGATCCCATGGCCCACCTTTTCCCCCATTTTTTGGGTATTTAATTGTTTTCATTTTTGTTCAGTTTCGGTGTTTTGATGACGTGGCAGGCTTAGGACCCTTGTAAAGGGTGTGTCCCACTTCTCACTAAGGTTGCCATTAAACCTTTCCTATTTCTTGTGATAAATTACAATGCATTTCTTTGTATTTTTATGAAATTATTACCATGAAAGTTTTGATCGTTGATGAAATAAAAGCTACAATCTTGATTAGTTTTTAAATTTTGAAATTTTGGAAAAGATGGGTATTCAATGTTAAATCTAATTTTGAAATAACCAGGGGCGTACCAGTCCCTTTTGGCTTGAGCTACAACTCAAGTAAGTTATGAGATTTTTTTTATTGAGGTCGGGAGTAATCGAACTAACTCCACTATACTTCAAATGTTAACAATATTAGACAAGGTAAAACTTAATTCCTGCCTCCATCCCTAAAAATAAAAATAGTGAACATTACACTTCAATGGACAAAATATGTAATTCGCCGTCTAATTCGTTAGATATTTCTTTATGGACATTCAATTTGGATAATTTTGTGGCCGTTGAAATCTAATCTTATGCATTATGTTTGATTTCAATGCAAAGAATTTTACAAGGATCATGTTTTGTGTAGATTTGTCATGTTATTTCACTTGTCACATATTCTTGGCGTGTCTTGGAAAACCTAAGGAGTTTGGTTTGTAGATAAACATAAAGTTCCCTAGCTTTACTTTAATTTATATGCTCCAATTATTGATACATCCATTCTATGAACTCCACAAAAAATCATGTAAAGATATCCTTACAATTTAGTGATCTACACCTTAAACATTCGTTAGTATAAACATTTCATACAATAATTTATGTTCATACATGTCTGATTTATCACGTAAACCTTTTATCATCAATATTTTTTCTACTAAAATTTTATATTATAACGCTGTAAAATACCGAACGATTATTTATTGAGCTTGCATGAGCGGATATAGAACACAAGAATTTTGTCCTTGAACAAAGCATCTATTGTGTATGTGCAACAAGTAATGCTTCTAGAACTGTTTCTAAGTAAAGCAAGTTTGTGGCGACGTGGGAGGTTCGCCACCGACGACGTCGAGAGAAGTTCACTGAACCTTATCATCTAGAGGAAGAAAGTACAAGGAGTAGTCGCGGCCTACCGGTTAGCTCTTGTTCTTCCATCGAGTAGGTCAAGAGTTCACGGTCTCCTGAATGCATCCACGCCTTGAGTCCAGATTTTGTCCGATTCTTGAACAATAGTAAAGAAATAATTTTTTTTAAAGTAAAGCAAGTGTGCTTGACATATTGCTAGAAAACCAAACAGCTCATTATCTTATTTAGTGCGCATTATAAAGTTATTACCACATATTACAAAACCTGTTTTGAAGATGTAAATGTAGAAATTTAGAAAAAAATTGATTACTATTAATACTACTTATGCGAGGTAACATATGATTATAATTCTACACGTAACATGTCTAATGACAAATATGTGGTTGAATTTAAACATGAACCAAGCTATACCTCGTGCTAATGTTGGTTGTTGGCATGTCTTAATGGCACAATTAACGGAGTCAGAGAGTCATCATTGGCATTCTAATCGTTCTATGTACCACTTAATTTTTCATTGTAAAGCAGACTTCTGTTTTCATAAAATTCAAAAATAATTATAATAATGAGATTCACATTTATCGAAAATGACAAATTTAAAGGGAAAAAAAAGGATGGAATAGAACGAGCGTTGCGTGTGGTGACAAAGTGCTTATCGTTTCGATCGGGAAAATGACATTGAATTGGAGGGACCCACAATTTCTTGTTGCCATTCATCAATCAATTGTCCTTCCTGGTCCAATTTTAGGCCCCTCTACAGCCTCTCGTTTTCCTTCAGCTTTTAAATGTTGTGCATGATCCTGTTCAGACATGTTTGCTTTATCATCTCATTTTTATAATCTAATCAATATTTGTATATAAATCTTCAACCATATCAAACATTTATTCCGCCCGGTATCATCGATGTAAATGGCATGAAGTTATAAATTCAAAATATGGATGATATCAGTCATTTGTTTTTTTAAATTGCGTAATTGGAGAAAGACGCATTAAAAAGAACCAATGTGCGAATATAAATCAAATTTACAACTTGTTATATTATTTGATGAGAAGGGGTTTTTTTGAGACCATAAATTATCTTAGGACGGAAGGACTAAATTAATTGTTGAGATTAAAATATTTTTTAAATTAAAATAGGAAATGAATTAGCACAAGATACGAGGTGGATATAAAACACGAGGTGATTGAGATTGTAAAGTTATCAATCCAACCATTGATTTAATCAAAATCAATGGTTGAAATTTGATCCTTTCGTTCTCAGATAAATTTATGGCCCTCAAAGAATCTTTCTCATTATTTGATATTCATTTAAATGCTTCATATTCATGACTTTTTCTCATTTAATCAGAATATAATACACACACATTTTGTCATTTGTTTGTCATGATCGACTTGCAAAAGTATCACACCTTTTGATTAATTTTATAAGTATTCTCCTTAACACCTGCGTAATTCAAAAACATGAGTTTTGTTTGATACTAAATACTGTTGGAAATAGGAATGGTCACTCAGTTGACCATGACAAGTTTTTTTTTTGTTTTTTTTTTTTTGCGTAACTCACTTGACTTTTGGCTCTCAGTTTTTAAGTGATCTTTGTAGTAATTTGGATGATATTATGTTTCCTTTTGTCATACTTCAGAGGTGAAAAAAAAAAGACCATTACACAATTTTCTTTGTAAAAGGATAAACTAATGATACTTGATAATGATAAGTTTTTGAATCTTTTTTGTATTAACACTTTGTGTGGACCATTTTCATTGTTTGCAATGATTGTTTGTCACACTTACATTCATAGATTCATGAATCACTTGTTTTGCACATTTTTATTTTCTTTTGCATTAATATTGAAGCAGTTCGGCCATTGGTGGCTTAAAACAAGAAGAAAAGCCTACAACTCAACAGCTAGTAACTATCTATACTAATAATAAAATATCTAACTAAAAAATGAATCACACAATTAGCTACCACTAATTTTTAACCCTAATTCTATTATTTTCGTTGCTAAAACTAAGGAAACTCAACTGAACTTAAATTTCAGTCCAAATCCAACTAACATTCAGTCCAATTCCTCTCACCCTCAGTCACCTCCATCGCGACAACCGACGGTCGCCTGCGCTCCTCCCTCACCTCCGCCCGTTCTCTCTCACCGCAAACCCTCACTCACCTTCGCCCGTGTGCCCCTCTCACCGCCAACCCTCCCTCACCTTCGCCCTCTCACCGCCCGGCTCACCTCAGTCTCACCCTCTCACCGCCCGTAATCCGCCTCAAATCCGCCTGCCGTTTGCTGCTGACCCATCTATCCGCCTGAAATTCGCACCCCTCGCACATCCTGACCGAAATCGAAAGTTGAAATTGCAATTGCAGCCCTAGGCGGCACCGACGACGACAGCGACAATGGGTAATTGGTTTCCATTGTCTACAGCTCTGTAATTCAATGGGTAATTGGTTGATAGTGCGACAATGAGGCGTAGTTTGATTTGTTGTTGTGATTGCAGAAGGCTTTTTTGAAGCAGCACTGTGCTGTCATGAGGCGTATCTCAATGAACAAGCCGAGTAAGCCATTTCCTAATTTTCTCAGATTTTCATCTTTCCGTTCACCGTTTTCTAGGTTGAAGGAGTTTTATTTGCTTTATGTTCTAATTAGGCTAAGCACTCTGGTGATTGTAAAGTTTAAACACTGTTTTTGTATGTAGTTTTGGAGTTAGGGTTTGGTTGGTTTGAACTTGACCGTGAGATGAATGTCACTGTTATTTAGCGTTTTAAGGTTGATATATTATTACGATTTTTATTACTATGCCTTGATCATGATTATCGGACATTGTTGTTTAGTTGATAGCTCTTTTAGAAATTTCTTTTGTTTCAGGTCGTTAAACATGCTAAAGGTCGGGAGACTGCTTGAAAAAGATTTGGGAATGAAGAAGTTGGCATTGGATGAGCATAATTTATTAAGCAGCATGTTTGTAAGGTAATTTGTGATATGTGAAAGTAATTGATTTCTAACTTTTAAGTTATGTACTTTTATGTGAATTTGTTGTGCTGATGGATGTTTGAATTTTATGATTTGTTTAGCTCTAAGAATTTGGAAGTGAGCCGGGCATATTCAGAATGCCAACTTCAGATTTTAGATTTTAATTGTTTGCATGTCTCTTTTTGTTGATTCAAACGAGAGAGTGCGTCGAGCATATTCAGAAGATTATGACATCTGAACAAAATGACACTTGGGTTTTGATCGAAGTAAACAAAAAACACTTCCCTTATTAATTTCCCCCTGCCATCCATGCATCACCCTGCAACTTACACCCCTGTCATGTGTCTGTCTTTTATCCTATCTGCTTCATGTTTATATTTTTTTATAATGTTTAGGTATGCAGTATGCTTCTAATGATGCAACACGTTATCGTATTTGCAGAAGGGATTTGTTCCTTTTTTAATGTTCAGCTTTGACGGATCCTCAGGTGTGATTGAAGTGAATTGCAGGTGACTGTTGGAGTTGAGTTGGACCACAGTGAGCTTGCCCCTGCACTGTTGGAGCTGCAAATGAATTGCTTCCATGTCCAATGATATGTTAGTTTCTAAAACGTAGTTATGTGTAGTGTAGCAACTAGCAAGCTTAATAAGGACTAATGCACGTGATGTGGGGGCCACTCCCTTCTCACTCACTCGATTCAAATTCAATTATGTCTCTCGCACATTCAAAATTACTTAATTCTTTGCTTTTAATGATGTTTTTTTTTTCTCTAAAGACAATGAACAAAATTCCCGTCGGGACGACGGGTCACACACTAGTTCTCAATATATGCAAGGAAGTCGTGTTATGTATAATGTTGTTGCACTATCGATTGCCTATTGTTTCGAAGATGTTGAGTCTCAGTGGATCCGTTGATGCCATGTCGAGAAGTTCTGTTGATGACGCCGAAAAAATATTCTTCTATATACTACATGCATCTATTCATCAATTTTGATATATAAAATATGTCATCTAATGTCTCATTTCTTTTTTTGAGTGTCCTAAAACTATCTTCTATATTTATTAAATGGAATATTTTGTTCATCTCACATTTACATTATTTCTCATGTATATTTATTTTCTACCCATTTCCTTTCTTACTTTTTATCTCATATACATCCTAGTTTTTTAAAATCACCTATCTAAACCCAAATGAGACGTTGAATATAGAATGGAGGGAGTATATATGTTACAATTTTAGTTAAATTGTTATAGGGAGCAGTGAATAAATGCACATGGGAAATGATACTCCCTCTGTCCTCTTTTATTCATCCTACTTTCCTATTCGGATGTCCCCTCAAGTTCTTCCTATTTCCTTTTAAGGCAATTAATTCACTCTCACAATACACTCTCTTTCCTACTTTATTTTTCTCTTACTTACTTTTATTTTATTTTATTTTTATTCTCACACTCTTATTATTCCTTAATTACCGTATCATTAATCCAAACAGTAAAATCATTTCAGGACGGAGGGAGTACTTATTATTATGACTATACTTGTCCCTACCATCTGACTTGCTACATCAGTTTGTGTGATATTCGATCCTTTGTCGCGGCGGTAAAAACTAAAGTGCAAACAACTGTTCTCAATGGATGAAATCTTAGGTAGTAGAGCCTTTACGTGAGATGGTGACGCACGTCATTTTAGCTCAGCCATATGACAGAACACCGTGTTTAATAGTACATTTTCAACATTACACCTCACTCGGAAAGTAAGACATAATCCCTAAACATGCAACACTCGCGCTGTCCCATGATATATCTTACATTTTCTTTTTTAAGTGTATCATAATATACCTTACACTTCTTAAATAGAATATTACTCCTTTCACTTTTACTCACACATGCATTCTCTCTCTTTATTTATTATTTCAAGTTTTACAATCATTCATCATTTATTATCAATTAAATCACTCATTTTTCTCACACAAACACTCTCTATCTTTAAATAAAAAGTATCAATCAACCAACTTTTTATAAATTTTATAAATCTTATGTCATCAATAGAAACATAAAGTATTTTTAGGGACGGAGGGAGTAACTTTTAGGCGTGTTTCAAGTTGTTCCCGCATGCCTCTGATACAATGTAAAATGCTAATTCACATTTTAAATTGTGATGATGAAATTCAAGATATACTAGATATTAATTTTCACCTGCAATATGGGATATAAAACTTTACACGTGAATTCTCAACATTGTTGCATGCTCTGTACTTTACCGTTCTCCATTCACCTGAATCCTCCTTCCGTTGACCTTCATTGACCGATGATGACGTCAACATCACTCTGCCCTCTTTTTTTTTTCTCTTCTCACGGATTCAATCATTCGGTTAAGTGGGTCTAAAGTTGATGATCGCCGTTCACTCTTCACCCTCCAAACACGGGCACCACCGGCACCAGCAGCCCTCCTCCACCTCTCGCCCGAACATCTCCTCGATCCATTTCCGTTCTCAGCAAAGACTCTTCCACCTCCGTTAATGTCATCACTCCCCTGCAACTGGTCAACGCATGGTTGACTCCAAGTCAGCTGGTGTTGAGCCAGCGGATGAGGGACGAAATGAGTAAAATTAGGTTGTGGGGTTAAATGGATCAATGGCTGGAAGTAGTACGAAGCCGGCGGCGGAGGCGGTGGGAAATAGGGTTGTTGATGGTGGTAGAGGCGTTGAAAGTAGAAAAAATCAGATGAGGTTGTTGTGTTAGTACTTAGTAGTACAAGTGGTAGTAGTTGAAAGATGTTTTTTTTATTGTAAAGTGGTATCTGAGTATAAGAGTCGGAATTTAGTACATTTGAATCTATGAAAGTTCAGGCTTAAAGACACCACTACTAAACAGTAATGCACACACATTAATAACAACCAACGAATATCACCCTAAAGGTGACTTCCACAACAACAACCCATCAAAGATGAGAGTGGAAATCCACCAAATGACTGCACAGTCTCGCTGAGACAGGCACATACAGGATCCATTACGGATCAGAACACCACATCCATAGTTTCAGATCGAAACTATGATGGGAATTATTACCCGAAATTACCAACAGGAAGAAAAACAAAAAGATACCACACCTAAAGGAACAACACAAATAAAACTACCGAACCACACCGCCAAAGCCGAAGTTGATTTCATCAGGAACCACAAATCTGACCTAGTTCAAACCAGCATCATCATCTGACCGAGTTCGAGCCAGGAATCAGATTGCAGACGTCCACCAAGATCTGTCACACCCGGCCATCCGCCCACTCTGTGGATCACAGAGCCGGATGCCCATGGACCAGCAAGCCGCGCCAACATCTCACACGAGCCAAGTCGCGCCATCCGCCAATCTAAATTCCTGAACCAAGCATGGGCGGTCAGATCTCAGATCGGGCCTGAACTCACCGTGCATGCGGAAATCTAGCCAATCAGAACCTCAGTGGAGCAAGGCCACAAGCAGATCTGAAAATTCCGACCAACCACACAGCCCAGTGAAATGTCTGTCGGTCGCAGCCTCACCGTGAACAAGCCGTGGTAATTTATTCAAGAATTAAAACGAAAATCTAAAGAAAAGGAAAAACTTCAAGGGGTAGAAGAAAGCCGCCACAGTGAGGAAGGGACAATCCTCCACCCTGGAGGAAGGCTGGAGATGTTCTGTTGTTTTTGGAGAGAAGGAAGAGCGTCTTTTGAATGTAGAATATAAGGATCATGAATTGTGCTTATGGTACTATGGTAGTAGTTGAAAGATGTTGATGGCGATGATTGTGGAGGATTGGAATATACTCCGGCGCATCTGGATTTAATACTTGAACATTTGATGCTGAAAATGAAAGTAAAACAGAGTGATCACTGATCCGCCATGACCGGCTGTGCCTCTCCTCTGTTCTGCTTTGGTCGCTACTTCATTTAAATATGTATTTAAAAATATTTAGGAATATTGTAATTATTAAAAAAAAACTCATTATGGTTTCTTCTGCCAGTCATTTAATGCAAACTACAATCGCGTTTCACGTTGCCCCGTAAACGACGGCCGAATGTTCCATCTCTTCTGCTGCACTGCAGGCAACCAGGCTTCTTTTCATCCATGGGCCGATCCGTTTTCCCCAAGTCTTTTTTGCGCGACCTTCTGCCACAACTCCTAACCCCCGGAAAAAAAAAATATATATTCCGACAAAAACAGCTGACTGCTGACCTCTGCTCAACTGACACGTGTTCAAAATAAACATATATGGATTTTGCAGGGCTTTAGTGTAAGTTTATGAACTTTAGGACTCCGTTTAAATTTTCACGATAACATCTTACACGTGTTAAAAATCCATCGCTCATTTTAACACCTGTCAATCCCGATGCATTAAGAGTTCCTACTCCCAACCCAATCTAACCGTTGTTCAGTCTTATCGTTAACGGGCCGGCCAACTGAAACGACGTCGTTTCCCACCCGGCAACGGGGGATTTCGCAGAACAATAGAAGAACAGTTATACGTTGCTATAAAAGTTGCCAAAAACAAAACAAAAAAACAACATCATTTTACTTATATTTCACTTTCAGGTAACACAACCATGTTGCAGCTTTTCTGCTATAAATGTACATGACAGAAGACTGAAGACTACCTCTCTTATGTTTATCGACATTCGTCGAATTATACTCTCACGCCCCGACTAACATTCGCAAACTTTCTGCCTATACCGAATATAACTGCCTTTGTCAATAGTGCCTTATTGAGACTGCAAGCAATAAGAATCGCCCCGCCGATGATAAGGAATTTCGGTAAACTTGTCCCGGAGGATTTCTCAACCTCATTTGGAATTACTACCTGATTGTCCGAAACATTGTCTGAAATTTTGGAACTTCTCAACTTTTCAAGATTCACCTTTGAGTTTATCGCAGCCATGAGTGCATAACGAGATAGTTGTGCTTGTGTCGTTTCATTTGAAATTCTATCTTTCTGATATGCACGAATGCCTCGATTGATTTTCTTTACAGTTCCCCACATTCCTTGTTTTACACCAAGTTTCGCTATTTCCCAAGGTATTCCCATATCCTCGTGATGAAAAAGAATTACTTCACAAGCATTTCCACTCCTTGACGTTGCCACAGGCCTAATGCGCCAACTTGAATAATACACATCTACGCGTCTAGGCTTATCGTGCCTTGGTAAAGGAGCATTGGGTATTCCTTTAGTTACACAATAATAAGTTCCTCCAGGAGTTACCCATATCCGTCGAGCAATGATATACTCCCGATCACTACAGAAAAATGGGAACTTTCTTACCCAACGAACAACCATTGTACCTGTAGTTTCACATTGTTCTAAAATGGACGCATTTGCAAGCATATCATCCCACTTCAACCGAAACTCATCGTCCCAAAAAAAATCCCTGACTAATTCGGACGAAACATTTTCATACACAGTTTTGCTACAGTACTGAGGTAATCCAGACTCAAGATCTCTACGCCACACTTGGTAACTCATTTCAGACGTAGATTTCTCCATCATCGGAATCCATGGAGGACCGCCATCTTGCATCTCAACAAGGTCATACAAATGCTCCAAATCCTCATCACTGATAGCATCACACATATTTCTCATTTGCACATCTTTCGTCGCAGAGTCCACCGACGTCTCCAAGGTCTCAGTTTCATCATCCTTAATACAAACCTGCTTTGTTCCAACATCAAAAGTTTTGTAATTCAAAGAATATAAACATGGGGCAGACCCATAAGCCTTCCTCGGAGACAACGGCAACGGTGATAGTATCGATGATGGAGAGGATGATTTTAAAGCTTTCGACGAGTTGAAGCCTTTCTTGATCAAATTAGTCCATCCCCATTTGGGTTTCCATGCCCATCCAGCAACCATTCCTACACAGAAAGCCATCCAAACAGGAGCCATAAACCTCATCAAATCCTTAAAAACCTTAAACACACCATGATCAGCTACAACATCTTCACTGAAATCCATCATGATTGATATTCCTAAAGGTTAGGGTCAGAGAACATGAAAAATAAATATCATCTAGATTTCTTGATTGAGTAGGAAAACAATGTTATAGAAGTTACTGGAAGAAAAGGACATGAGAGGTTCAGATTTTTTTAAGTGCATTGAAGATGATGAGATTTTATGGGAGTTTCTACACCAGATAAGTTTGAGGCTTTTTAGGGTGGGATGGAGCAGATCTTGGGTTAATTCTAGGCCGCTCGTTGATTGGTATGTTCCCAAATGTAGATCTTTCTAAAGCAATGGATTTTAGCTCCAGGGAGATGACTCCAAAATATGACAAAGTTCATCAAATGATCAAGTGAGCAATTAATCTAGAATTGTCTTTTGTTTTCTTTCTTCATGAGAATGTTATTTTGAACATTTTTTAGTTTCTGTGCATAAGTGGCAGTTTAAAATGACGTTGTTGATCTTTACCAAATAGTAAGCACAAATCACAATATCGATTTAAGCACTTGACCTTAAAAGTTTCCAGACAAGAACTCAACCTCTTGGTATCACTTTTTGAAATACAAATTCCTAAAGATTACACTTTGTCTGATCTGGTTCCGATCGTCAATCTGTTTTGGTGTGGTTGGAGTCCGATTTTCACTCCGGCGACTGGATCCGACGATTCCGGTTCCTTGCGACTGGATTGGAGTTTCAGTGAGGAAGCTCTGTTCGGCCCTCTTCATAGACTGAGTTGTTCCGGTGTATTACTTTTCTGATCTGGTGTTTGTTCCGGTTACCTTCGTGGATGTGAACGGTGGTGTTGTCTTGTTGGTTAATTATGTCTTCCACTTTGTGTGGTATTTTTTTGGTTTGTGTTATTCTCCTCACAAGTATGTGAATGAGTTATTTATCTCTACATAGTGGGTTGGTTCTATCACCTTGGTGATGTAGATGGTCCGTCTTGTATGGCGGTAATGGTTAGCTTGATTGGTAGTCACTAATGGTATTAGTGGTTTAGTGGTGGTGCCTTTAGGCCTGAGCGTTCATTAAATTCCATGTACTCGATTTCGATTCGTGTAATACTGTATCACTCATCAATGAAATCAAAAACAAAAAAAACTTCTCTCAAAATCATTTTATTATTGAGTAATTTAAAAAA
>JAWWMW010057084.1:0-16694 GCA_035048345.1 Echeveria elegans
GGATAATCTCAGTCATTGATTAGAAGATACATCAATGGTTATGATCTCTTTATACTTTTTATATTTAGACATTTTTTTACCTGATTCTACCCATAAGTTAATTACCTCATGACAGATCATCCTCGGATTTGATACTTAATTAGTAAATATTAGAATCTCTATTCAATATTTAATCACGATTAAAATTTAATCTTCTATTTGATATTGGGTTACTTTGGATATACTTTCGTACAAGATTACAATATCTATTACATCAATTTCTTATCAGAGCACATGTCATCACAACTCCTTTTATCCATTTATTCTTGAACATATGATGAGAATAATGAAAGACAACATCGTCTGAAGCGAGAGGAATGAAAAAAACTCTATAAAGAAGAATACAAATTTCAAATAAATATAAGGAAAAGAAGTCATGAATTGAATCACTGACCTGATTCTTCAATGGGTAGTCGCTAGGAGAAGTTTTGTGATCCATAATCATCTAAGTTTTAAGAAAAAGACAAATACATTGCATTTTACAGATTTGGGTAGTCGCTATGAGAAGAAGTTTTTGTGATGCTTATGAGCTCTCAAAAAATTTATCAAGATGAATAAAAATCATAAATATAAAGAAAATTATGGGAAATCAGAAATGATTGCTACAAGTCAAAATAAATAAATAAATTGTGTAACAAAATGTCAAAAACAAATGAATTGAACCATTGTATATTACAGATTTGGGTAATTAATTAGTCGCTAATTGCGATTAACTAAAAGGCGTGTAGAGGAGAGGAGAAGTTTTGTGATGCATCTGAGCTCTGAAAAAAACTAGCAACTGGAAGAAGAAGAAGAAGAAAGCACTTAAGCGTATACCGTTGCTACAAATCCGCTGCGTGAATGCTTAGGTCAGTTCTCTGATTTCGTTTTCCACACGCCATTTCCGTTTTCGATTCTTCACACATTTATTTTTTCAGTAACCCTAAATACTGTTGTGATTTTGATTGACGTCGATTGATGATGATTTCAAATCGTATCATTCGGATTTGCATTTTTTTTGTTTTTATTTAATTTTGTATTACTTTAGTAGATAGCTGCTGTGTAGTTTGATCGGATGTGGCTATCTCGAAAATGCCGCTTCATCAGTGTGGTTTATAGTTGGTTTGAGATGGAATTGAAGTGTTATTGGTTGCATGATTGATATATGCGCTGTTTGTGTTTATGTCCGCGTTTGACTTGTGATTAAGCTTTTAAGTGCCGGACTGATACTTGTTTTGATAGAGTGTGTGGTGTTGAATTATGAATAGGTTGATATTGTTGGAATGCAGATGACATGAGAGGTGGCCGTGGTATGTGAAGACTTAAGGGCTTCCATGGACCAAAATGATTATCAAATCAAAGATAAAATTTGCTGCTCTGTTGGGTTTAGTGCTCTCTATACTGTCTCTTATACTTCACCTTTTCCTTGCAAAGCGTTCGAATGTTGGTTATAGTCTCGGAGAGGGTTTCACCTCAACTATTGGAAATCAGGTAATGATGAAGTCTTTAGTATTGTCTTAAATTCTCAAAGTTTGAGGCTTAAATTGAAATCTTCCCATTATATTAGTGAAAGAATTTATGTGAATCTTATTTATGTACATTTCGGTAGGGTTTCAAGTCTAAGAAGTTATGGGGTACTTTGGAGGCCTTGGAGTCTCTGAAGCCTTATGCAAATCCAAGAAGTAGTTATCTGCGTATGTTCGGCTACTCCTTTATCTTTTAAGTGTGTCCGAGTTCTGATGCGTTGAAGATAATATGATTCCGTAGCTTCATGCCTCCAGTACTGTGTTCCGGACTGAACATCGATCATCTCATGCTTCTTTCCACTCAATCAATGCCAACATTAAATCATGGCATAATTGTGGTTTAACCTTATGCTTGCAGTACCTAGTGATCGGAGCAATGGCATCATTTATGCGAAAATCTTTGGTGGGTTTGAGCTAATCAAGTCTTCGGTAAGGATGTTTAGTTCTTTGGGCTTCCTTCTGTGAAGATTATTTTATTGACAGTTCATAACATATAAAATTTCCTAGATCTGTGATCTTGTCACCATATCCAGGCTTCTGAATGCTACTCTTGTCATTCCAGAGTTTCAAGAAAGCCTTAAATCAAAGGGTATCAGGTACTTTAACATTTGTTTTTTAACTTCCAATTCTGTTTAAAAGCTGGCATTGTATCTAATTTTCACTTATCTTGTAACAGTTCTAACTTCAAGAGTTTTTCATATCTGTACGATGAGAATCATTTCATCGCATCACTTACAAATGACGTGAGAATTATTAAGAGCTTGCCTGACAGCCTGAAAGCGGCAAGAAAAAGGAATGAATATCATATTTTCAAGCCTAAAAATTCAGCTTCACCGAGTTATTACATCAATGATGTTCTACCAGAATTGGAGAAGTCAAAGGTTATAGGACTTGTTGTTTCAAATGGTGGGTGCCTGCAGGTATGTAAACATAATGGCTGATAAACCAGCAAATATAACAATATGTATGTAACTCAAATGAAACGTGCCTACTTTTAGATAGTGGTTCGTTTTTGAGATGAAGATAGCTTTCATTTTTTCACGCTATCCAAGCAAGCTTTTGCTTTCCAGTCCTTTCTTAAATAATTATACTTTCTTCCGCGTTTTTGTGTGATTGCTTACTTTTTGTGATAAGTTTACATAGCCATTTTAATGTGCAAATGGTATTGCATAAAAGAATCAAAAACCTGACTGTCATTATTTTTAACTTTTCAGGCAATACTCCCACCAGGCATGTTGGAATACCAGAGACTTCGTTGTAGAGTCGCTTTCCATGCACTCCACTTCCGGCCTGAAATTCAGGTTCTTGGACGTCGCATGGTTGAGAGGTATGATGCTCTGTATGCATTTTTCTCTTACATTACTGCCAACGATATAATTTCTAATAATAGTGAGGTTCCGCGTACTTCTTGGGATTCTAAAGTTACTTCATTGAAAACAAAGCCTGTACCAACTAGCCAGTGACATTTTTTGTTCCTTGTGCCTTCGGCGTTATACGTGTGTATATTTTTTACAGACTACGACAATGGGGCGGACCTTACTTGGTTTTCCATCCTGGTTTGGTGAGGGATACCTTGGCGTATCATGGCTGTGCAGAGCTTTTTCAGGTGAAACACAATGATTAATATTTTAATTTTTGGTTCGATCATTTTATTCTGATTACTACTGAACTATGTTTCCTGTTTAGACTTCAGTAGCGGGGGCTGCAGCTGCATATCAAACATTTTCATTTAGTTTCTTTTGGCCACGCCATCATCTGAATTCCGAAATTCTGAATTGTGTTGTTAGGATGTGCATACCGAACTCATACAGTACAAAAGGAAACAGTTGATCAAGCGGAAAGTCACTGGGGAAAATTTAAGTGTCGATTCATATATTAGAAAAGAGAATGGTTCATGCCCACTAATGCCAGAGGAGGTGAAAGTCTGATTGCATGCATTGTGCGCATTTTTGTTATGTAGAGTGCTTATAGTTTTTGTAATTGTCTCTGAAAATTTTCTTTCAGAGTTCGATTAATTTCGTTTATAATGGTAGTAATATTGTTCTGGATTTCAAGTTCTGGGAATTTTCATTATTTGCCACAGTTCTCAAGTTAAATTTTTTAACGCAGGTTGGTATTCTGTTACGAGCAATGGGCTACCCTACTAAAACAAGAATTTATTTGGCAGGTTGTGAAACATTTGGTGGTCAACGTGTTTTGATTTCTCTACGAGCTATCTTCTCAAACTTGGTGGACCGTACATCTTTGTGTAGCAAGCAAGAATTATCTGATGTGTACGGTCCTGAAACACCCCTTCCGGAAAGTTATTATGAGTTCCCGCCTCCAAAAACTGAGCAACAGCTAAAAGATGAATGGAATAAAGCTGGTCCTCGGCCTCGTCCTCTTCCACCGCCTCCAGATAGACCCGTTTATAGACATGAAAAAGAAGGTTGGTATGGTTGGATAACAGAAAACGACACAGAACCCGATCCTACCCCGTTGGACTTGAGAACGCGAGCTCATAGATTAATCTGGGATGCGCTTGATTACATAGTTTCGGTTGAAGCAGATGCATTTTTTCCGGGTTTTCATAATGATGGAAGTGGGTGGCCTGATTTTTCAGGTTTGGTTATGGGGCAACGGCTCTATGAAATTGCCTCATCCAGAACATACCGACCAGATAGGTAAAGTCATAAATCATTCAATGGGCATATACATTCTTGTGTCGCACACTTTTCATAAAGAAAGGCTCAACATTGAGGTGCAGAACTTTCCTTGATTAAATATTCCCAGTGTTTCTCATTTCTTCGCTTTCTTCAAGCAGGAAAGTTCTTGCGCAACTTTTCAACATCTCACGGGAAAATATGTACCACCCAAAGCATAACTGGACGCTTGCAGTTCAAGAGCATCTAAATAAAAGCATGGGTGTTGCTGGATTTATAAGGGAGTCGCTCCTATCTAAGCCTTATTCATTTTTGTCACATCCACTACCAGAATGTGCATGTAGAGTGTCATCTTCTGAAATACCTAAAGTAGTGAAAAGTCGTGATGGGCGCATATTGTATGGAGGTGAAGATAAGTGCCCTAAGTGGATGAAACATGGAATGGATGCAGCTTCAATTGAATCACAAACAGATGAAAATACTGCAAGTGAGTTTCTTGACTACGAGTCAGAGATGGTTGACCAGCCAGAGTTGGATGACAGCAGCAGTAAAATGGACGCCTCAGCGAATTTTGATCAAGATGAAGAAATGGATCCAAACGACTAATGATTCAAAGATACACTAGAGAGCATTTCATTACAAATGGTCTATATTTTGGTGCAATTGCGTTGCAATTGACAAGCATATCCGAGGGGCGAGACACAGTTTTAGGATTTTGTATATCAACCCAAAGGGAGCATAAGATCCACTTTGGACGCTCCATTCGAGTGATCCTCATCAAGAAGAAACTTATGGTTTATAGTTTTCCATTTGGTTACAATATATTATTTCTTCTTTACGACAGGGAATAGACTCATAGAGAAACAGGGAAACCACGAGTGAAAGTTGCCGTTGTAAAACCAATTTACTACGATTTCTGATTAATCTTCTATATTAATTGATTCATGAGCATAGAGACTTTCATAGTTTTCAGCCTTTGCTGTGATTTGTAACTTACGCCAGTTCTGGCAACTTACTGCCTGTTTCAGTGTAGCAGGAGCATGAGCTCAGTTTGCAATGAAGTCTTATTATCAAGTCACTCCATTTTTGTGGTACCTCCTTCTCTGTATACTCTTGCAGGAGCCTGTACTCAAGCACCGTTGCGGTTAGACGCTAGCACGTTTATGATAATCATCAGGAAAAGTATAACAGCAAAGCACATCCATTTCCTCTGCTTTGCTTTCTATAAGGCTCTAGTTCCTTACTGCACAAGGTCCACGGCTTCCGATACCTGTTTAAATGCGTGGAAAATCTACACTTGGTTCACTTCAAGTATCTTCTTCTCCACGTCTCTGACCGTGTCACGACGTTCTTGTATTTCAGCAAACGTGTCGAGAATCTACAAGAAATTACTTAAATTACAGGGCATTGTTCATTCTTGAGATAATCTGTAATAAGTTCCTTGTTCCCATGCATTTTTTAAACCATTCCAGCTTGAGTTAGAAACCATGACAATCGAAACACCTTTGTCAACTGATGCAGTGTACCCACCCATCTCTGTCTATCACGGTATCATTCTCGTTGACACCTTTTTGTCGTTCTGCCATCTCCCACAAAATTCTTAGCACACGTTGCCACTTTTGTCCTACGGAAAATAATTACTTAAATCTCCTACACCTTAAAAACTGATCAAAAACAGAGACAAAATGAACTAACTGTCACTTATCGATGCGGTAAGGAATTCCAGGGCGAGTATCATTAGGCCTATCATTAAGATCCAGCAGAAACCAAACATCTTTGACTCAGAAACAGAACATCCAGAAAAATAAAATTCAAACTTAGGGCACCAAACATGAATTTGAACCTACAAATTGCAGCAACAGAGAAACCCTAAAAGTCTAACAAATGCTTATCAAATACCGTAGGAATAACCTTAACTAATAAAGTTGGAATTTTATGTATTTTTTCTTATCAATTACAACACCTCGCTCATTATATAACAGAGGAATAAGATTTCCAGAAAACAAAGGCTAACAGTAACACTAAGGCTCCGTTTGGTTGCGGAAAAATAGTGAGGAAAAGAAAATTTTAAAAAAATGTTTCTCATGAGAAAGTTGTAAGGAAAATTTGATCTCATTTTGCATTTTTTTTTCATTACAATCAAACACACATTTCATTTTACTCAATTATTTTTAAAATATTTTTCTTTCTATCTTCTTTTTCTCTGCAACCAAACGGGGCCTAAGTTTCTGTGAACTTTAGTTGAGAATACATGTATTGAAAAAAGCAGTACCGAACAAGTGATTCTCTGAAATTAACTCTACATTTTACCAGTATTTGTTAAGTGCGCACATTTACTAAAAAAACACTTTCTGAAATTTACAAGGTTCATGTAACATGTTGTAACCTGAAAATTTCTCTAAGCATTGAAAAAAATTCCAATAATATTCCAAAAACACAATTTTTGTGTGTGTGTTTTTAGTAATAGACCAGGTAACAATAGATAGAAGGAAAATGTGGGTGTAATATGAATTTTGTAAGGTATGGAAATTATGTTTAAGCAGACTTCACAGCCTCCGTCGTCAGACCGAATCCGTAAGGCCAAAGCGGATCATAATGCTTGTCTCCAACGTTCATCGGAAGTTGATCGACGGTCTTGAACCATGTTCTAGAAAGTTTGCCCGTAAATCCATAGTCTCCGAATAGTACATCAGCCACACCTTGGCCTTCAGATCCAGGAAGCCATGCAGCCACTATTGCATCAGAGCCTGAAACATATGGTTCGATTTGAAGAGGGCGGCCAGAGACGATAACTACTACACATTTTACTTTAGCGCAGACGTTCCACATTGTTTGTGTGCCTGGTTCTGCTACTGTGAGGTTTAGGCTGTCCCCGGCGGTTTCTGCATAGGGAAGCTCGCCTACGACCACAATTGCGTATGAGAAGTTACCGTTTTGGACATAGTCCATATCGGGGTTTTCTTGGTAGACGACTTCAGTTTGTGGATCAACTGTATTCTTGATGGCACTAAGGATCGTTGTTCCTGCCGGAAAAAGAAGAAAAAAATTAGCAGAGCGGCCTTTTACATTGAGCAAACAGTATGCAGGATACTCAAGAAGGTGAAATAAATTATATATACCACTCGTGTGGTTGTTTCCGCTAACCCCTTGCCATTCGATAGTCCAGCCACCGCATTGATACCCAAGATTATCAGCGTGGGTTCCTGCGACAAGGATCTTATGAGCTTTCTTGGGGAGTGGGATCACAGGGTCATCAGCCGGATTGCCATTCTTCAGCAGCACTAATGACTTCCTCACCGCTTCCCTTGCCAGTTCTCTATGTTCCTATCATTCAGAAAAAATAAAATTTTGACAGGTAGCCACCAGCATCAGGTTGGACTGTCATAGTACTATTTTTTCCGAAGAATATCAATGAATGAATGCGCTCGACTAACCTGACTTCCAACCTTATCGGTAAGGCTGTAATCTGCCATTGGGTTCTCAAAGAGACCCAACTCAAATTTCACACGTAGAATCCTGTGCACTGCATCATCAATTCTGCTCATATTTACAGCATTTTCATTTACTAATTTAGTCAACGTGTCAATGAATTCCGTGTAGTTGTGGGGAACCATGACCTGCAACATTATCAACCAAATAACTTAGGATTGTTGAACAACATAATCAGATGACTAGGTGATGCAATTCAGAATGATCAGATCATACCATGTCAATTCCAGCATTTACACTGGCCAACACCGAGTATGTATAGTTAGCGTGTGGTGGACTTGTGATCCTATCAATCCCTTCCCAATCAGAAATAACAAATCCCTGAAATGATCAGGCAATGTAATTATACTTCCTAAATGGGACACGATGATTTGTAAAGAAACTCAGACTGAAGATTAATTGGTTACCCTGAAACGAAGAGTGTCCTTAAGGAACCCGGTGATAAGTTCCTTGTTCGCGTGCATTTTAACGCCATTCCAGCTCGAGTATGAGACCATGACAGTTGCAACACCTCTGTAGATTGAGTCGTAGTATGCTGGCATGTGAATGGAAAACAATCCATTTCTGTCTATCACGGTATTATTCTCATTGATGCCTTTTGTTGTTCCACCATCTCCCACAAAATGCTTAGCGCAAGCAGCCACTTTCGTCCTAGAGAAATCAATTACTCAATTAGTTAAACATATGCATCCTTCGTCGAAAACTCAAAATTCAAAACGATGGAAATGAGCTATTATTACTTTTCCATGCGGTAAGGAATGCCAATGCGAGTATCATTAGGCTTATCTCCTTGTAATCCAGGGATGAGATCTGTCATAAACTTAACAATAGCTGGGTCTTCGCTATAACTTTCGTAACACCTTCCCCATCTAGGATCTCTACAAACCTGAAAGCAGTAAAAACATTTTGGTTAAACATCATAGCTAAGAAATGTAAATGAATAACTCTGGGAGTGAGTGTTTCGATTTTTTTTCATACAGCTATACACGGAGCAAAAACATAAGGAATTCCGGTAGCGCGAGCTTCAAGAGCAGTAGCCGATCCAATCCTCTTGACAAGGCCAGGATCCCTACAAAATCATAAAAATAATTCACAGAATCGTCAATCATATTTCAAAGTCGACAAATTGGAGATAAAGAAAGTTAGACTTGGGAATCAAGAGGAAACATCACTTGCCTTGTACATCCAAGTCCGACATTGTGAGGGAATATAGTGGCATTGTACACATTGTTATGACCATGAACAGCGTCAATCGCATAAATCATTGGAATACCAAGTCTAGTAGACATGGCTCCTCGCTGAAAATCATTCACCATATCAACCCATACATTCGGTGGCGCCTTTTGCGCAGGCACACTGCCTCCACCACTCAACAAACTCCCTAAATTTCACACCCCAAGTATGTTAACATTTATTCGTAAACCAAAAAATATATATCAAACAACAATGTTAGATCGAGACTTTCGTAGTTTACCTATGCCATACTTCTGCATAACCTCAGCAGAGGCAACTGATCTATCAATCTGCACCATTTGCCCAATCTTTTCCCCTAAAGTCATTCTTTTTAAAAGGTCTCTAATCCTCGCATTCAAAGGCTGTTTCGGGTTTTTATACTTCAAATTCTCCTCCGCTTGCGCCGTAGCACATACACAAAGAAGGAGCGCAAGCCCCAAAATGGACCTCCACAGCTTCATTGTTGTTCTTTTTCAACCTCTCCTGCTCAAAATTCCAATCAATACAACATACTAAGAAACATACACACACATGCAAAAGACTAACAGCTCAAAATGACAAAATCTGCAAAAAAAAAGAGTTCAATATTTGAACAACAGGCAGCATCAAATACAAACAAAGATCAAATCTTTGAATCAGAAATCAAACCCCCACAACTCAAAACAGCCAAAAGTTCAAATCTTTGAATTAGAAATAGAACAAATTTTCACCGTAGAGCAACTTACAGGTGGATTTGATTTTTTGAATTGGCAGGCAAAAAGAAACCCTTTAGAAAAGAGCCAAGCTTGAATATTTTAGTATTCAATGTTTATTCAGAGAATGAAATTCGTTACTGCTATTTAAAAGAAACAAATGCTGACATGACAATTATGTTCTGGGAATCGTCTTTATCCATAATTAACTTGATTCTGTCAAACGTAAGCAGGATTTGTTATAGTTAGCAAATTTTAAGGATAGGATGAAATTGGATAAAGATTGAGTTGTAAATATTAAAATAGTGAGATGACATCATCGTGTGTAAGATTTAAATGGATGAAATTAAAGGGAAATGGTTAAATTTGAGATATTCCCGAGCAGCTAATAACGGATTGATTTCAACAGAACTGACGTGTTTTTCTCCATGAACGTAACTATTTTTGAATCTGCATGAATCAGTTTTGAAATGTGTGGATGTGGAAACATTGACTCAGCTTTGATAATCGAAAATAGTAAATTAGTTTTTTTTTTTTGCAATAAAGTACTCTTTTTTAAAATACCAAACTGTTTATGAAAGGATTATCATTTTGTATTAACTTGGTTGCAATTGACAGCTCGTCAATGTAAACTTTATTTTCTTGACAATCTCATTACTTTGACAGTTCAGATTTCAACTTAGCCAAAATCAACAAGCAAAGGAGAATTAAAGACTTTGTGAAACCGTAGTAGGAATGCAAATTCATGAATAATCCCAAAAAAAAAAAACTATGAAAATTAAGGTTCTATTTAGAATGTTTTGGATCAATGTCTTACTATTTTCAAATGTGTTATATGCAAAAAAAAAAAAAAAACTTCAGTATACAAATGGTAAATAATGAAACTGGTTTCACCCATGAGAGGAAAAACAATTAGTAGGAAAGAAAAGGAGGAAACTCTAATGTCCAATTTATGAGCAGAACAGTGCAAACTGGGAGATTTGCATTCTGTTTATATAAAAGAAAAGGCTGTTCTGAACTCTACGATTTTAAGGCTCAGATGTACAACAGGTTCACCTGCACAACAATCTACAACACCATCTATTTTTATGGCTTTACCAGCTCTTTATCTTCTTATTCTTCACATGTAGGCAGTATTATGACCTGTTTCTCACAAGTTTGACGTCACTGTAGAAGCGCTTAAGGTCCTTGATAGCTTTTTCCTCAATCTGAATTGATCTAATTGAGGAAGTTGCGTCAACCTCTGGTTTGAACCATCGACTAGGTTCACTTGAGCTTGATGGTGAGCCTTGACCACTAGTAATGGAAAATCCAGCAGTTTTGGTTTTCGGACTGTGAGAAACATGTTGCAGTTTTCCTTTCTGTAAGACAAGAAAAAATAGTTTGAACAGACTTTCAACAGAAAACGGGTAGTTATTAACAAAATAAAGTAAAGGCAAACAAAACAAACATAAATTGTTTTCTGGGACTAGCCAAAGCTTTCATACATTAGCATTAGGTGAAAATATTGGAAATATCATTCAATCTTATGATGAAATATGATAACAGGGAAATAGCTGCAAGAACATCATTTTAATCAATTGATCACACTGACCTAAGCATTTTACGACGACCTGTTGAATGTTAAATTGATATGCCTAATATTCTCATTCTAACACCACAGGCATGTCGCAAATTGCAAAATAATTATCAAACTAGTAAAGATTACGAGTAAGACCGAATCAAGCCCCTATTTTAGCTGCTTAGACAAAAAGTCAAAAGAGAACAGCATGTACCTGCTGCATTTGGATATCCCTGAGAGATGGCCGAGAAAGTGGTGGAGTTCCAGATGCAGTCCACGGAGGTGTACTTTTATCTCCATCAGCTGCCTGAGTAGACTGGCCTGATGCCACAAAGACTGGTTTGGAGGGTAAAAACAGACTTAATGGGATTTTGTTACCACTTTTATCTTCTACAATTTCCCCAAAGTAACTTCTCGATTTTGCAGGTTCTGTTCCCTTTTTCTTGACTTGCTCATCAAGGATATCACGTAGAGATGTCGACCCTTCAAAATTTTTGGTCCCTCCCCATGCAGGAGCTTCCTTTTGGGGTGTTGGTGATGGAGGAGCAACTTTTTCAGGGATATCATCAAGAGCTCCACTCAAGAACATTGAAAGTCCTCCCTTCTTGTTCTTTTTCTTGGATGCTTTAGGTTTTGACAACTCCAAACCTTCTTTCTTCTGAACAGGAAAAGAGTTCTTGATGGATGAGTCTACTCTGGCTTCTTCAACAGCAACCTTTACATCCTATCGAAAACAAATATGAAAAGATTACAAATATGGCCCTGGGATGAATCCCTTTCCTAAGTAATCACTCATCAGCACGAATTCAAAGTAAAAAAATACCAAGCTTTTAAAATAAATTGAAATTCACTGAATTTGTTATCTTGGGTTTATCATCTTCATCTTTCATTTGACAGCATATTATCATATTTGTCATATAAAATAGTACCAATAGGACAACTTCTTGGATACATCAGGTTGGCTATAATTTCACAGCTTCCAACATAAGCCAAAGAATAAGTTTTACCTTTTTAGTAGGTACATCCAATGACTGTGTGTCAATGAAACCTTTAGCAGGCGTCGGGGCTGTATCAGCTTCCTTATAAGAGGAAATTACCTGTGCAGACCTCTGTTTGCTCTTTCTCCTCTGCCTCACCTTTTTACTGCTTCTTCCATCTGCTGATCCACCAGATGATCCCTTCACTGGCGGTATCCCAGTAGGGACTCCAAGATCTGCAAGTGAACTCTCGAGAACTGGCCTAGTTTGCAGTTTCGCGATCTGCTGGTCATCAAGAGATACTCCACTACACATCTTTAATTCTAGCATCTCTATTTGCTGCAACTTTTTCCGCAAAACCCGAATATGTTTGCAGTGATCTTGGTTTTCACCAATATTTGATAAAAGAAAGCTATCTGATCTTTGTTCCACTTCGGTCTTCAACAAGCTCTTCATGTGCTTATCACGCGTCATCAAAAACTCGCCATCACTGTAATCCTCTTCACTGTTTATTACAGCTGGTAATGTGGCAGTCGGTGTCGGCAACCTCCGATGACTCCAAGGTTCTGATGACCTTAAATCCATCACCTTCTCAAGATTAGCTAGTATCTCAAGCGAGGTATTTGAGATAGAAGTCGGTGCTACTGCAAGAATGTAGTCCATGTTTCGAACTGCAATATCCTGCATGCGATTCAAGAATAAAATTTTAAGCGTGATGACCCTCAAATGCAACAAAGAACCGAATGAAAATGTTTAGGTGGGAGAAACACCTCGCAATACTTTTTCAAATCATCAGCTCCCAGTGAATCAGCAATTTCAAGAATTTGTATACAGTTTCGCGGTTCCACGATACACTCAGCAGCCACTTTTTCACACAGACTCATCAAACTTGGTGTTTGTCTCTCATTCAGATCATCGCTTTGAGCACAAGAGAAGACGGAACCAGCTTCTACATTTTCAAACATAAAGTCTTCATCTAATTCCTTGACTTCGTCAGTAACTTTGAGCTTCTGAGAACTCCCAACTTTACTAGAAAAATAAACTGGATGGTAAAGGGAACTTATGGCCAACAGATGAGTCTCCCCCGCAGACACTGCAGTTGCCTTTTTTACACCATGTAACCGTGTTGCAACTGGTGGATCATCCTTGCTACTCTTACCATCCCACATATAGACATCTCCTGTGGCAGTAACTCCAGTAGCCCAATACTTCCCGACAGAAATGCTCACCAGCTTCTTATCACAAACAGAAAATAACTGCACAATAAAATGTATTGTTCTTTGTTAATAGAATTTTTATTATCATAAAAGTATAGAGTATTATACACAGCGATTTATATATACAATACCTGGCGGCATTTTAGATCGGGATCAGAAGAAAGCCAGTAAAAAAGTGCGCCATCATCAGTTCGAGCCAGGCTATGCACCATTCCTGCAGCAACCTCACTGACATGAAGTTTTTCTGATCTATGAAATTTCAGCAAGCTACTGCCACAGCCACTTTTCTTCATATTTCTGCTGACAATTACGCGTCTCGGAGTAACAAGCTTATGACCCCATGTGTATACCTACAACCAAAAAATTGCAATCATCACCACACGTCAAAAGTTTACATTTAAAAATAGAGATAATTTCTATTTCTGCTTACCTCTCCCTCAGTTCCCAGTACAACAGTATGGTATTTAGCTGCAGCAACTTTTGCAAAAACTTTACCCTTCAAATATTCAACAACTCTAGGAATGTAGTTTGACGCTGAGTTAGAAGTTCCATACCCAAGCTGACCTTCCTTATTGCAACCCCATGTAAAGACTTCACCGGATTCAGAAACTGCAGCAGTGTGCTTGTTTGCAGCGGCAACAGCTACAATTTTCGAGCGTAACGAACTCACCCTTCGAGGCGTGGGTTGGGTATCCACAGAGGTATACCCAAGCTGACCCTCTGAAAATTAGAACATGACAATTTTCATTCAAACCGTTCTTGTTGTTTACTTACAACATCACGTATTTACATTCATGACTTTTCTGGATGAGTTAGAAAAATACCCATGTTCCAGATAAGCAAGCAAGGAAACAAAACATATTAAAACTGGCAGGGTGGCATTTTGAGACCTCTTTATAGGGGGGATAAATAACAGGTATCATAAATGGATTTATAACATTACACAGAAATGAATGAATGAAAAACTATATGCGGATATGTGTATTCTGAAGTCTTGTGCATTTAACAGTTGCGGTTTGTGCAATTTACCTCTATTGGATCCCCATGTAAAGACTTCCCCACTTTCAGTTGATACAACTGTGTGATGCTTAGCCACTGCAATCGCCTTGACACGGCGAGATCCAAGACCATAAGTTACTTGTCGTGGAGTAATAACAGCAGCCTGACCGCTACAAATAAAAGTTGATATAAAATGGCCAAGTTAATCGAAAAGATCATTGTGAATGTATAAACGCTACAAAGCAAGCAAGTCTTTGGCATGAATCATTGGTGAACGTAAATCTAACTTTGATTCCTCCTTATCTAAGATATATATATAACACTCCGAATATGCAATTCGATGTCGTTAACACTTAACTGTGGAGCACAAGAAAGACTGAGACTGGCATTCACTTATAAATTATATGAATGTTTCATTGTACGAGATCTAAAAAGTACCTACCTGTGAATATCAAACTCAGGATGTCCAAGACGGCCTCCTCTTCCAAAACCCCAGGTATAAACTTCTCCACGGACAGTTACAGCAACACTGTGGAACTTTGCAGCTGCCACTGCTTTAATAACAGAATCATGAAGAGAATCAACTTTGCATGGGAGCTTTTGAATATGTGCATTTCCTGTTCCAAGTTGATAGTTTGTACCACTCCCCCAGCTGTATACTTCAGTGGCCACTATGCATGCACAAGAGAACAGGGATTACACAATCTATTTATCACAGACTTACGGACGAGGAACGGTTGACAGGATTTGCAGTGCCAAAAACATACCTGACTCGTGATTATCACAAAAAGCCTTCAGAACTGGTCCAGATAGCAGGTCTACAGGTGTCCGAAGTTTGGAATCCTCCAATGTAATGGAGGCACCCGATTGGAGAAGGATACTTGCTACAGCCAGATGACCAAAGTGAAGGGCTCTATGAAGACTGCTCCATGCTGACTCGCCATCCTGACAGAAAAAGTCAGCTACTGAAAAATAGACCTTTATAGGATCTTATGGTAAAGATAGTCCTTTAATAGCTAATGATTGGAAAATAAACTAGACAAGCCAACACACCCTAGCATCTGGGTTCGCGCCAGCAGCAATTAGCCTTCTTACGATGGGAATGTGGTTCCTCCAAATAGCAATGTGAAGAGGAGTGAGGCCAAACATATTCCTTGAATTGATGTTACCCCCATTTTTCTTTAGAGAAACCAGTGCAGACTCCACATCTGACAATGATCCTTCACGTACAACAAGCCACAAATCTTTCTTGGCACCAACTTGAGGATGTTTGCGAGATGGTGTTTGTGAGTTCAACCTCTGGCTTTGAGATGAAAGAATCCCGTCCATAAAGTTAATATATCTCACAAAAACACAAAAACTAATCCCAGAGCTGTCTCCAACTAATTATGTGTCTCGAACAGCTATTCAGGAGCCAGATCCAGGCGGGCTACTTGAAAAACAGACTTGGGGCTGACAGAAATTTTTATTACATGGCCCTCAACACAATCAAGTTAATAATCTATTCCATCTTGCATGAACCTTAATTGATCAACTATAATAAGAAGCCGGGATAGCTAGAACATATGATTCCTCCCTTTCACTGAATTCCACTATCATAAGCAGTCTCTTTTCTAAAATATACAACTATGAGCCGCAAAGTAGCCGCTCGCTGCACCACAACCAAGTTCCCTCCAAGTGTCTGAAGGTAAGAAAGATAACTAAACATAAGCCGAAGACAAAAATCGGGAATCTTTAACCAATCATCAGATGAAGTGTACTTGATGATGTAAGAACTAAGAACTTCAGAAAATGCTTTTCCTAATCTACAACACACGTTCAAATCACATTTAGTCCAAACGTCAGCACATTGGATCATAAAAATCATCTAAAGTTCTTCAAAATTAGCCAATCAATCAAACATATAAAAAAAGCCCTAACCACTCAAATCCCAATTAAGAAAAACATATGCATTCTGCACAACCGCAATCCACCAATCAAAGCGGATCCAAGCAACAAAACAGCTGTTAAACAAGTTAAAAATGCAACATTTAGAAACGAAATCAATCAAGATGCAAACTTTAACACACATGCGAAATCATCACCTTGCGCAGATCAATTGAAGATGTACGGATCGGCAAGCGGCGAGAGGAATTGTGGTGGTTATGTAAAGTTATAAGGAATGAGACGGGTGAGGGATCGGAGTATGCGTGCGGAATCTAATCATCGAATATGCCGAGACGAGGATTGCAGCATCCACACACGAAGAGGTTGTTTTGTATTTGAGAGAATTGAAATTGAGACGAAAATGTTAGAGCTGGAGGGTATTTTGGGGATTTGGTCTTTGAAATGTTTAATTTA